>KZ871140.1:47609-58419 GCA_003456935.1 Machilis hrabei | reverse complement strand
TTTCTGAGAAGATACAAATTACAGAGCGAAACTTTTTTTATCTCTTAAATTTAAAACAATTAAATACTCATTGCTATCACAGTCAAATAATGATTTCTCATTTGAAAAACAACAATTTTAATAAAGCAATATGTTGTCTACCACGAGCAAAGACCTCGGATTTAACGAGCATATGAAAATATGTATAATTGAGGAAATGCAAAAACAGTCAATTAAATGTGACTTTTACACGAAAACTGCCATGTNCAAATATACTGTACACTTATAACCAAAATCGTGAGTGCTATTATTGTGCTCCTTCCTTACTAAATTTTAGGTTGGGGAGAGCGACGATGATAGGGTTAAATAGCACGGAGCCTGGTAAAATAATACGTAGAATGATAATAAATGGACTTATTAGCAGGCTAACTCACCCTTGTGACAACCACAAAATAAATATCATTGATAAATACAATTACATTACGTACATTAATAAGTAAAGGGGTGTTTTGGAATGTCATACATCCCTTATTCGTGTACAGAATATTTTGAACCTTAATCAAATCCCTTTATCTAAGTTTTATGTTCAATTATTAGGGATTTACAGACATGTCCAGGAGCTGTCAGCATATTTTTTGAACGTACTGTATATTGTGTTTTAAGTTGCATCATTTGTACACAAAATTATCATCGTAATTTCTGATTAAAAACACTCGTTCATCGTTAAATCTGTAATTGATCCTACATTATTAAAAAAGAATATTCATTACTGCCTTCATTACTACCTTCATTACTACCTTCTTGTATTACTAACACTTCTTCGTTAGCTACACGTATGGTGTCGACATTAAAACCCGTTTATGTGAAGAGATTAGTAATCAGTCTAGCGGTAAGGTAAAGTGCGTAGTTTACATTGAGATTACGATTTTCAAAAAAGATAAAATAATCGACATGGAAAATCGTCGACAAGAAAATTATCAACAGGAAAATGATCCACAAGGAAAATCGTTCAAAGAATAACTTAAAATAGAAGATTATCGACAAGGAAAACTGTCGACAAAGAAAATCTTCGATAAGGAAAACCTTTGTCAGGTAAAACCGTCAACAAGGAAAATTGTCGAGAGTTAAAACAGTCGACAAGGAGAAGCTCCGTCTCTGGCAAGCTATTGCTATTGGATTATGGTCCCACTGTTCTGGCAAGCTCTGCTTAACAGCTGCTGTTTTGTCACATTTCAACAATTAGCAGATTACTTTTTGTCTTGTAAGGTCAGCATTGAGGTTTACCGTTTACTAAACTGACAATTTTTTCACGAGAACAAACAGTAGTGTGTTTTCATTGGAATTCGACTGGTTCCAAGGTAGTCAGGCGAGTGTGGTCATGTATTCAGAAGTGTATCGAAGTTGACGGTTGTCATTTTTAGCAGTTATTCAAATGCTCTGAAGAGTCGCTTTGGGTTATCTTTATTAATAAACGTGTTTTTCTCAATATTCAAATTGTTATTAATTGTTAAAAAACATGTCCTCTTCCTAGCACCACGAGTCAAAATAGACCAGATACGTCTTTCAGGCTTCGCCTGAAAAATGTAGCGAATGAGATTTTTTCGTAGCTTGGTAAGTGAACGAAAATTTGCGTTTTAAGCGAAACGAAATGTTGTGCTACGCTTCGTTTTTAAATATGACAAAATCGTTCCTGGTACTGTATGCTTTGTTCAAGAGGTTTTTTATCTCTTTGTGTGGAGTGGTTAGACAGCTCAAATTTGCATGTGTGTATTTTACTTTTACACCCGGTTAGTGATGATGATTGATGACTGTCAATGCGATGTTAGTGCTCCTACTCTGCTGTAATACATAGTAAACCTTTAATCGTATCCCCTGAGAAGTTGTGGGTACGAATCCCGCGTAAGGCAAGGATGTTTGTGACCCCCATTCATCTTTATTAATTATAACAAGAATTGCTTACCACCCTTGAATGACCCATCAGGTGTCTGTAGGACGTTAAACACCACTTATCATCATCACCTAATCGTATACCACATGTCAACGGAAATCGCTTGTATGTATTTCACTAATTTGATCTCGCTGAATCGTTGTTTTATGAAATAATGTACAGGGAGTCCCAAAATGATCACACTTCCTTCACAGGAGTGATACAGAATTGTAAATGAAAGCGAAACATGTTCAGTGACATTTTGTTAACCGAGGTTTTGCATTCTCTTTTGTCTAAGGGTGAGAGTGTTTAAATCCCTGCCGCGNCTTTTGTTAAGTTTTTTTTACAATATAGTAGCAAAATTATGTGCAAGCCACGACAAGAATAATGCAAAAGTGATTAATTACTCTAAAAATTGTTAAATTATGGTAATTACATAGAGGTAGGCAGACTGCAGAGTAATGTTTCAGTTACATTAATTTTATAACTTATGTAGAATTATTGTATGCATTATGCTTGTAAATTTTCTAATTTTTAAGATATAGTACAAACAAAAAATGCAAATAAATACAAACAGAAACCAAATATTCAACTAGTCAAACAAAGCTTTTGTTAATAAAACGTAGCTGCCCTAGAATGTACCACGCTGAAACACAGTATTTCATTAAAATTGTAAAATGTACATTCTGATATAGCTAACTCATTTTTTCGCCCTGTTTTAAAATTGGGTGCTTCTGTATTTGGTCTGTATTGTTGTGCCTGTCTGTCGACGACCTTTTTAAATTATCATTAGATCAGAAAACGCAGTAGTCTATCGATTCGTATTGGATTCGACGCGAACTTATTTAGTTGGTGTACTTGCCAACTAAACAAATACGGACACTTTCCATTCTAAAAAAAATACTAATTTCAGTTATTCAGTGAGTGCTACCAAAACGATCATTAACTTGCTATTACGTAATACTCTTAACCCATTGCAAACTATAACAATCGACAGATAAGTGGTGTAAATAAAGAGATTCAATGTTGCGGCTTTTCTGAATTTTCGAGATTGCCGAGTTTGAACATATAATGTATGGTGTACCAGTTCTTGCCATGCTACAATCAATGATGCTACGCATGCAAGGTTTNAAAAATAGAAAATAGGCCCCTATTTACTTGATCAATACAAAAGATGTTCAGAATGACCCCCATGCATTTGCACAGATAGGTCGGCTCTTGGCAACACAACACAATATTTCAGCATCAAATGTCGTAACTGCTGCATGCAAACGAGCAGTCACACTTCGTTAGACTAGTAGCATATATTTGACTTTTGTTATTATTTATTTGCTTTTTTTTTATTTGTACTGTGTTTTAATAAACGAGAAAAAACAGCATCAAATAATTATACTTCGAAATTTATAGAATTAGTGTATTTAAAACATTAATCTGCCTACATCTAACGTAGTTACTACAATTTAACAATTTTGTATGTAATTCATCACTATTTTATTTATTTATTGCGGGTTCTTGCCCATCATATTGCTACTACATTGAAAAAAAAAAGTTAAGAAACATGNGGTCGGGGTTTGAACCCTCATCACTCGTAGTCAAAATAGCTGCGGCGAGACACGATAGCAACTTGTGTTCAATGTGTAATCAGTATGCATGTTTTCTGTTCGCTGTTGCCAAATTATCAGACATTTTTGTTAAATTATACGAAAAAGGAAGCCTCTGATGTTAAAATGTAATTGAACAATTTCGCTTCTATTTACGATTCTATATCACTCCTGTGAAGGAAGTGCGATCACTTTGGGACATTCTGTATAACGATCAACTACGAACAATACCTTAAAATGAAAAGTGTCGTGTCCACACACAAAGTAATCATTGTGGATACTAGATAGAAAGCACGCAACGCAAATTATACTGACACTAAAAGCGGAGCTCATACTGTTGAGCCACGGCAAGTTCAAAGCTAGAAATGTATAAAAAGGGGTAAAACTAGTTTGATCATTAGACTGAAACGTAAAATGCTTTTGTGGAATTCACCTTAGCTATGTTAAAGGGTGAAACTCTGTCAACGAAGTATCCTTTACTACGCTACAAGCTCATAGAAATTGGTTCACTTCCTACTGCATGTTTCTTTTTACGTTAAGATAGTAAAAAATGTAATTCTGTCTTAAATGCTGCAACACTTGTTCAGATTGGAGAGCAGCAACACACTCTCTATAATGTTATTTGTGAGCTTAGCGCAAAAAAAAAAGAGCACTAAACCGCATGTATCTTGCTCGAATTTATTAACTTGAAAGTTCGACAATACTCTTTAAGGTTTACGTTTTNATTGACGTATCATCCACACACACACATGCAGGTGTGTATCAATTATCGTTGATCTTGCTCTAATTCCACACACTTTAAATTCTGGCAACATTGTGTCCAGTTGAAGGAGATATGATACACTAATTCTAACATACTTTACGATCTTTACGTTCTTAAAAAACATCACAAATTTAGGTTTTTTAATTATTATTTTAAAAAAAATGAAACATTGTTATCACAGTGCGAAATGTTGGCAACACTTTCGGGTTTAAAAGTCTATAATACGCTAGTTCTGGCAATATGTTTGAGTTAGGCATTCTAAAAGAACGCCTAGTGAATTACATTTATTTAGCTAAATTATATGAATCTTAAACTTTGACAGCCCTTTCACGTTAAACGAGGAATGGTGATGTCTTTTCTGAGTTGGACACCATCGAAAAAAACGTTTAGCAATTTTGGTAGCTTTAACGCTTCTACATTAAAATTTGTCATATGGAAAGAATGTGATTTTCACTCGCACTTTGTCTCTAAAATCACTTAAACATCTTGTTTCCAATGTTTCGACGATATAAATCGAGCCATTAATGAGTTGAAAGTCACGATTGATATACATACAGGAATAATGATAATAATACGAGCACATGTTCACATCCTTTACTACGTTCAGTAAATGCATAAAAGTAATAACCATTTTCGGTGCGTACCTCGTAAGGTATGGATGTTTGTGATGTCCATTCATCTTCCTTAACCATAATACGCATTGTGCATCGTCCGTAAATGATCCATCAGGTTTTGATATGACGTTAACATCACCTATCATCATCATCGGTGCGTAGTTTAGATAGACCAAAGTGGATTAATGTATAATTCGTAAAAACACTGTTTATAACTTCCACGATAATAAAAGTCGTTTTTTTCCATATACTGTACCGTCCTTAATCAATTGTACCATTCTTAAATACCGTACTGATATTGTGTCCAGGTTTTAGTATACAAGAGAAGGACTGTTTGACTCAAGCAATATGCTATGACATTTCTTTCTTTTTGTAATTCTTTCGTTTTCTATACGTAATTTTATGAACGGGCGTACTTACACTTCGTAGTTTTGTAAACACTTTTGCGAACTATTTTCCACGTGTTGTTTGTATATAAAAATATTATAATTTCAAATCCTGAGCGTCTACACACTTGAAACTTTATTTTAAAAAAAACATTGATTTGTGTATGTACAAAAATAGTTTTAAGTCAGCGCAAAAAACAATAAACAGATGAAACTTGGACGATAGCTTTGACACCGTATATAATGTCATTATACCTTGTGTTGATCTAAGAATATATGTGCTACGTTGAAGGAAAATGTCTAAATTCCATTCCAGTAGCCTACGGAAGTAATTACTCACCATCAGGATGTTATGTTTTGAAACGGTCTGTCCTTCGTAAGCAAATGCAAGAATGTGTTATTTTCCTCTATCACTGTTTTACAGCTCTGGTAATTTGTTATTTGGCTGGACGTCTAATCAGTGGCGACTAGAAGTATAGCCTGTACTCGTTAGGCTAGTTCTGATTTTAGATTGTATAGTTTTAACTGTGCACGTTACAAAATACCAAATATGACAACAGTGTATTGCTGTGAGCTTACGGTCCAGTGGTTCTGAGAGTTAAGATTTAATGGAGACTCCAGCCAAGTCGTAACGACGCTTCAGGATGAAGGTAGTGCTTTGTTTTACATCACACCAATGAAACCCCATTTTTACTATCCTTCCCGAGAAACGCGTACGATCGTGCCTTAATGTGGTGCACTTCAAAGGCAGACTCTAGGATAACCCCTCATACTCAGGACAAGGAGTTGGCCCTCGGAATTTGATGTTTATGATGATATGTTGGTGGTTAACATCGTATCGACACCTGCTTATTCTGATTGATGGAGATAAATGGACAATCGCAAATATCCATTCTTTAAGCGGGATTTGAACCCACACTTCCGATCTAGAGCTTGGTATGCCAGCCACTAAACCAGACAGGTCTGCGAGATTGCTAAAAGTTGCCATTCAGCGAATAAAACATTCTCATTTATGTTTTAAAAAGTCTTGTAATATTGGAGAATTGTCTACAATGAATGAGTCCTGGTCCTCCCCTCTGATGTATATTGAAAACAAACAAAATTGAAACACAGTCTGTTGTATGGAATTAGAACAGTTGAAATGCTTAATACTAGTGTTAGCGAAATGTGATTTAACTCCCGTTGCTAAGATTTGCAACTTCAAAGTTAAACTGTTTCCTTAACTTTATTTTGACTTTCATACCCAAACCTGTGAAATGTAACCAGTAAGAGTTGTTCAGCTAATAAAATGAATTTGCCTTGCTTTAATTTGCTATTCGGTAATATTCTTCACACTTTATTGGAATGCTTTATCACTTTTTCGTTATAGGCTATCTAATTTCCTGTATAGCCTATGTTTGTCCTAACAACTTTGTGTTTGAATGTTTCTCTCTTGTAGGGCATATGTAGTCGAGAATTTGCATTAAATATAACTCGCTAAAATGTTTTAACGATAAATACTCATCATAAAATTAAACCAATTCCCATATAATTTGCTGATGTGGTTTACATTGAAATGGAAGTAAAGACTAAATAAAATGCGGGACTAATGGAGAATGTGTTAGTGAAAAGAATGTTCCGGGCAGCTCCTGGTCATAAATTGAGCTCATATTATATGACGATACATCAACTGCTACATGGAAATTATGTTTTTCTAGTACGGTACAAAGTATTATTGTTCATGAACGGGTTGAGTTTATTCGCTAGGCACCGTTTAAGCCTTGTATTTTGAGTCGCAGTATGTTATGAATGAGTGAAGAAAATATTTTTTTTACTTCTTTTTAACCCCTAGATTTTTTCAAATGCGAATACATGAACGACGTTGTCATCTTGATAAGAAATATGTTTGTTTTTGTTCGTATATCTCCCTTGACCCCATAAAAAATTTGTTTTGGATTTTTTAAATAGTTTATGATGAATAATGGATGTTTTGGAAGTGTTAACCTCAAGTGTCGTACCTTGTAAAATGGCCTGGTTTAATTAGAAACGCGTTACGCAGCTATTTAAAGATTAATACACTGTTTTCTTTTACTGGGTATTAGTTTACTTTGTTTACTGCACTCTCTCAGTTATCTGGTACTCTTAGACTGTCGCATGAATAATAAAAAAATAGCGTTAATTAAGAAATTACTCACCCGAAAATAGTTGTTACACCTGTTTTATGGGCTGTCAAACTCTATTCAGTAATTATGAAGCTGCAGAATGATCTGAACATGCGTCCTGTCTTAACACGGATCTACACTTGACTGACGGCCGCCTATTCGCGCTCAACTTAGTCAGTCCTTGCCACATTTCCGTCGGCTTCTGCCGGCCCTCGGGCACGACATGGCACGGGATGGGAGGAGGAGTTGGATAGGAATGAGGTAACGGTGTTTTTAAAGTTGGCGAGTGTATTGGGTTTGGTTGATAGGTAGCTAAAGACAGAATTACGAAGCTGGTATGTACAGTTTTAAGTTGAACAACCTGTTAACATCTGCCATTTTCTCTTCTAACGAGGCTACTAAGTGCAGTTGATTCCATTGCTACCAGAGTTGTACAAATATTGTATTAGATTTATGTTATAGACACAAATGTGCATTACAAAAACTCAGCTGCTGTGAGGCTCACCAGAGTTCACGGTTTTTATGGGTATACGTCATACCGACCGAGAAACGTAGAAGTTAAAACCTTTGTTTTTGTTTGTAGTTTGTACCTCTAACAGGTAGGACTACGTCAGAAGAAAGTGAATGAACAGGCAATGTAGGGGATTAACACGTATGGGCGACTGATTAGATGTCAAGATTTTTAATCNTAGGAAATAGTTCTGGAACATTAATATTATATTATGTTGTAGGCCTAGTTAAAATTAATATACAGGGTGTCCCATAATTACACCGACAAACTTCTATGGTGGAATCCTTGACTAAATACAAGACCAAACTGTGATAAATAATTTTGTGATTTGAGGCCTCGTTTATGAGAAAAACGTGATTTAAAAAAAAATCACATATGACGTCACATATTGGTCAATCGAAGGTCTTTTTTGCTTACTTGTACGCCTCATTCAGATCAGCAAGCGCCATGGTGTAACGGTTAGAGTAGGAGACTTGAGGGGTACATGTATACATCCGTTACACGTCCCAAACCCTGTTTCCAATGAAACATCCTTNAGTGCTCGTAGCTCAGCGGTATTAGTTTTACTTTCTAAGCATACATGCATTTACAGTCAGCAGTTCAAACCCCGATTACGACACTAATTTTTGTAAATTAACTTGAGGAAACAGTGTAATTAATAAATAACAGTGTAACTCAAGGACTTGTTTATAAACGTGAATTTCATTATTACAAACATACACAATTTTTCATAGAAAAATTAAAGAATTATACCACCACTTCGAATAAAAGTGGAACACAAGTGACCGCTTAAAAACTACCCGATTTACTGAACATTCAGCATTATCTATTTGACATAAGTTTGTATTTACTTTACCAATGTTAATGTTGATGTTGTGAACACAAGTTGAAGAGGCACATTTTATCGGTGAGCAGCAGCTGGTAACTACTTCCCACAGACACGCAACATTGTCAAGCTGTGAATACTTCTTGAGTACATTTGTTACTTAAGTAAACATTCAACTTGTGTACNCACTCCGACACAAATGTGAGTGGTGTAATGGTAAAACGGACGATTGTTACACGGACAGCCAGGGTTCGATTCTCACGGGCGACAAAGTTATTAATGTTAGGCATTTGAATTCTATTTGATCTAATTTTGTAATTTCTTTAATTATTAGTGATTAAAACAACAAACATAAAATAACCCGTTTGTGTAAGACATGCAATGTTTAAAAACAAACCCTTAGCCAGTTTGTTTGTTTGTTTTACCAAGGGTTGTGCAGCAAACAACAAAGAAACTTTACAATTTTATTCAATGCTTTTATTAACTTGACACTGGCTGACTGTCACGCTAGAAAGAATTAGAGTAGTGCTGGTTCGACTTTTTGAACGAAATTTGTCAATTGCCTAATTTTTTTGACCTGGTTCTGCATTTCGTATAAAAAAAAGCAGACAAATTCTCGAATTGTCGACCTCCAACTGTAACACAAGCTCCACAGCGACGTACCATTGACTGTCGGACACGTTCACAGACATCTGGTGTATTTCAGACAAATTTGCCTGCTAAGACAATTCGAGCCACAAGGTCTTCTTCCGATTCCACGTGGGTCTCGTAGACAAAGCTTTTCATGTGTCCCCATAGAAAAAATCCAGTGATGCAAGATCAGTTGATCTCGGAGGCCATGCGACGGGTCTTCCCCGACCGATGCATCGACCAGGGAATCTGCCGCTGAGGTACTCCCGCACGTCAAGTGTGAAATGAGGTGGAGCACCGTAATGCTGCAACCACAATCTTCGTCTGGTTTGCAGAGGAACGTCTTCCAACATCTCAGGTAGGGTTTCTCGCAAGAAAACGAGGTAACTGTTAACGGTGAGTCGGTGCGGTAGCAAGTAAGGCCCGACCAACTTATTCCCAACGATACCCGCCCAGACATTTACGCAGAACCTTGTTTGATGTTTGTAAACTACTGTGGCATGAGGATTTTCCTCTGCCCAAACATGANGCGGATTTGGAATCTACGCCTCAAGACCTGTAAGATGGTATATTCCTTTTCCCAAAAGCTATTACCCCAGTTGGAAATGTTCCCTTGTTAGTACTAAATTAAGTTACAAAGTCTTGGGATCGGCAATATTGTCCAATTGTGAAAAATCACTTCTTGTAATGAGTGAGGCACTTCAAATTGTTCAGAAGTTATATCAAGTTTTTTTTTAACAGGTGTTAAGTGTGTCATATAGAAGTATATCCTCCGTTCTGATTAAAATCAAGGTAAATGTAAACAATAAAGCACAATAAACGTATTATTTTTATGTCTAATGGAGTTTCAACTACATTCCAATTCATTTATTTGAACTTAACCTAAAAACCACATGTTCACAGACAAAAAATGAGAATTTGTATCCTGCGTTACATACAAACAATAACGGAGGATACTTACATCAGTGTTTCGTATAGCATCCCTCTTGTTTCTCGCCGCAGAGGTTGTAGGCAGCCTATGGTCTGAGTTTTATACATGTGGATGTTATTAGGCCTATGATTCACAAGCTTAAAAATGCAAAACAAAAGCTAATTAATCATGGTAACCAACCTCATCTTCATCCTAACTTATTGTAAAAACAAGAATAAATACCTTATTCCTTTTGTACACTATCCTCAGATACACAACGTTTCACAAGATAGCTCCCCTGCTTTTTCAAGTGGTTCGATGGGTCACATAAAATTCCTTCTACTTCCATTGAATTCACTGTGTCAGGTTTTTATTTCCCATATTTATCCCACCCTTCCTAATTAAATATTACTGCCATATTTTTACAAATACTTGTTTTTACAATATGTTAAGATGATTGTCTACTATTCCAGTTTTCGGCTGAATATAAACCTCATCTTATTTCTTGAATCAAGACTTACT
>KZ871140.1:2740-13297 GCA_003456935.1 Machilis hrabei | reverse complement strand
TTGTATGGATGGGCGATGAGTCCGCACCTACCCGTACGAGAAGAGGAGATCGACTTAGTGAACCACCCAGACGACCACGATACAGGGTACATCGTGGAATGTGATTTAGAGTACCCCGAAGATCTACACAACAACCATTCGGATTATCCTCTTGCCCCAGAACGAGTCAAGATTACAGAAGAGTATAAAGACACAAGTTGAGTCGCCACTCTTTGCAACGACACTGGCCTCCAACTGGCCTGGTCAACTTGCACAAACTAATAATAGGCGACTTTAAAAGGAAGAGAAAAAAATACATTAAATATTATTTTATCGAAACTAAGATAACCATAAGTTGGATACAAAACCAACCACGGTATCATAAAAGGTGTTGGTAGTTGACTCGGACGCCTAAAGGCCCTGGCTAGCAACACATTCCGCGTGGGCCGTGGGTCAAGGACCAGATCTGCTACACACAAGTCAACCACAAACACCAAAAGTAAAGAAAAGAATACTGACCGCCAGGATATTTTAGAAAGGCGAATATCCAAACGCCGATATCAGACATATGGTCAACAAAAACAAAAATATGACTGGCAATAAACAAAAAAACAAGGATATGCACAGAAACTCAACACTCATCATATTAAGATTGGAATCGGTTACTGATTTGGGTTAAGCACTTAATACATAGAACACAACCAATTTAACTGCACTGCCTTTATTACATGAGCTTGACAATGTACATCACTAGACAATAAGCTTGACCGTTCAGGCCATACATAAGTCGAGGCTTTCGGAAATCTATCACTTGTTGATGCCAGTAGTCTTCAAGTATAGTTTGCACTCAAACACCATAAACTTTGCTGAATGCTGGCGTAAATATAACTTCGTTCAATCGGACCACCATCGAGATAAACAACCTCGTAAAATAACGACAATAGCGTACACCAGGCTACATTGTCCTGAAGAAACAGTACACATAATTGGTAACTCGTGTTACTTTCATTCAAGCCACTTTCATAATAACCCATAAGGTAGCTTGAAGACACGAGCAAACCAAGATAGCCTCTGGTTCTCCTGAACAACTATGAGGAATGTATACCCGATATACACTACTACGCTGACGTTGAGAGAAATTCTACTACAAAACCGCGTTCAAAAGATATCACTTTAAAGTATTAAATTATTACACGCGTCACTACTAACTCTAGAAATTAAGATCAGTATTAGCACAACTTGGCATTCATGCAGTACAGNGATATCACTTTAAAGTATTAAATTATTACACGCGTCACTACTAACTCTAGAAATTAAGATCAGTATTAGCACAACTTGGCATTCATGCAGTACAGAATAATAGAAACGTGACTTACCAGAAGTACGGACGTGACTCACTTGAAGTGAGGACAACGCTAAAAGAACGTCCTTAAATACCACGCCTCAGATGTAAATCTGTGGCGCTACACAGTGGCGTACCCAGGTACTAAACAGTCACCGACCAATCACGGTCAAAGGTCTCTCCCACGTTATACCAACGGGTATCTGTGAACCAAATAGAACAACGGAACCGATGCCTCGAGTAAAGTGCAGGTAATAAAAAACCTTTTTTCCCCTAATAACACTTAACTTACTTACACACAAAAAAAAATTAGAAAATCCAAATACAATACTCTAAAAAACGAAAAATCCAAACATTCAAAANCAAAAAAAAATTAGAAAATCCAAATACAATACTCTAAAAAACGAAAAATCCAAACATTCAAAAAGGACACAAGAATCGTGCGATCCACAACACTCACCCACACAGACGAAACCAACGCATACCAAAATTCGCATAAAAGAATAAAAAAAGAAAAGAAAAAAATCTAATTCTAATGACCGCTTCCTGTGGAGGAGGAAAAGAAAAACAAAGCGTACTTCCAAAAACACACATGTAACGGGCTCATAAAAAGGTCCGGTACATCTCCCACGAACCCGGGGAATTTTTTTTGTAATAACAAGACTAAATTACAGAAACCAAAGGCCAATATACACTAAGGTGACAAAAGTTAAGGGATACATTCCTAATATCGAGTGAGACCTCCTCTAGCTCGGTGAAGAGCAGCAACTCGACGTGGCATAGACTCGACAAGTCGGCGGAAGTCATCTGAAGATATTTGCAGCCATTCCGACTGGAGAGCCTCCCACAATTGCGTGGTTGTGTCAGGTGTACGATTCCTTGCACGAATGGTCCTTTCAAGCATATCCCAAATGTGTTCAGTGGNGTTCATATCGGGTGATCGGGGAGACCAAATCATTCGCTATAATTGTCCTGAATATTCGTCAAACCATTCTCGAGCAATTCTGGCCCGATGGCATGGCACATTGTCCACCTGGAAAATGTCATCATTGTCAGGGTATGTGAACTGCATGAAGGGTTTCAGATGGTCACCCAGCAGCTGGACATAGCGATGGCAGGTCAGTGAGGTGTCTAATTTAACCAAAGGCCTCAAACCATGCCACTTAAATGCACCCCACACCAATATGGAGCCACCACCGGTCTGCACAGTCCCTTGTTGACACGTTGGGTCCATGGATTCGTGGGGTCTACGCCAGACTCTAACCCTACCATCAGCCCGTATCAACTGGAATCGAGATTCATCAGACCACGTGACCTTTTTCCAGTCATCGACGGTCCAATGGACGTGTTCACGGCCCCAGGCACAGCATTGTTGCCGATGTCTCATTGCGAGTAATGGCACCCTAGTCGATCGTCTGCTGCCATATCCCATGGATGCCAGATTTCGTCGCACTGTTCGCATTGAAACATCTGTATCACGTTCCTCATTCAATTCAGCTGTCATTTGACATAGGACGATTTGTCTGTTAGCTGTTATCATCCTACCCAGACGACGTTGGCCCCGTTCATTGAGCAGGTGTGGCCGGCCACTGCGTTGTGCGTGGTGGGAGGTAATGCCCTCCAGTTGATACTCCCGGTAGACCCTTGACACCGTAGACCGAGGGATGTTGAATGCGGCAACCACCTCCGATATTGAATGTCCCATCCTTCTCGCGCCACACACCATTCCACGTTCAAAATCCGATAACTCTCGTCGCACAGCCATTATCAAAGTAAACGACCTTCCTTAACACTCACTATAGAGCAACTGAACGTAATGACACCGATCCGCCTATTTATATTGTTTGTACGCGATGCTATGGTTTTTAGGACACCTAGGTGGCCAGCCGTAGGGTCCTCATGCACCTCCTTCAACACCCTTCTCCGATGTTCCGGAGGAATCACTATTTTCCACTCATCGGTAGAGAATGGTTTGTAAGACGCCCGTATGCATTTGTAAATAATTTGATCTTTCACCTGGTAATCCGCATATTTGCGGGGGTACCGTTCAATTTCTTTCGCGAAATTGGCAGATCAGGGGTCCATAGGAGGCCCAGAAGTTAACAGGGAAACAACACCCTGGATAGGAATTCGCGACAAAGCATTGGGAACGTGATTAACGCCCCCTTTCTATGAATGATCCCAAAATCAAATTGCTGGAGCATCAAAGCCCAACGCGCCAAACGCCCTTGAGGATCCTTCAAATTTGCTAACCACATTAAACTATGATGATCAGTAACTACAGTGAAATGATACCTCTGCAGATACGGGCGGAGTTTCTCCAAAGTAAAAACTACAGCCAAACACTCTTTTTCGGTCACGGTATAATCCCGTTCGGCTGAGGACAGGGTCCGACTTGCGTAGGCAATCACCCTTTCATGTCCTTGGGGGTACTGAACCAAAACACCACACAGCCCAAAGTCGGAGGCATCAGTATGCACTTCAAATGGTAAAGAAAATCAGGACAAGCCAAAATAGGTGGTCTTATTAACAAGGTTTTTAAATGACAGAAGGTCTGTTCTTGCGACTCATTCCAAAATCATCGTACCTTCTTTTTAAGAAGGTCGGCTAGTGGACGTATCATGGTAGAATACCTGGGGATAAATCAGCGGTACCAACCAACCATACCCAGAAAACGTCTCAATTCTTTCAAGTTCTTAGACCTAGGGTAGTCTACAATCACTCGGACCTTTTCAGGATCAACCTGTAGTCCAGCTCCATTTATAACATGCCCCGAATAATGAAACTCAGGGACGCAAAAGCTGCATTTTTCCAGATTCCGGCGCAAGCCCGCAGCAAAAAGTCTATCAAATACCTGTCACAAAACCGCCAGGTGTTTTTCCTACGTCTCACTTATCAGTATTATGTCGTCAAGGTAACAAAATCAATAAGGTTCTAGTTCAAACCCTAGAATGGTGTCCATCAACCGCTGAAAAGTGGCTGGGCGATTGTGGAGACCAAATGCCATGACGGTAAACTGAAATAAACCCCTGCCAGGGATAGTGAATGCAGTCTTCTCTTTATTACTTTCTTCCAAAGGTACTTGCCAGTACCCAGTCTCTAAATCCAAGGTCGTAATGAAATTAGCATTACGCAATTTGCTCAAAATGGCGGAAATAAACGGGAGGGGATACGCATCTTTGCGCGAGGCAGCGTTGACCTTTGAAAAATTTACGCAATGGGCTAAAACAAGCACTAGTAGAGGGTTGTATAACACCCTCTCTCAACATCCGCTCTACTTCGGCATCTACTAGGGTTGTTCAAATGAATAGGTACGAAACGACACTGTGGGTATAAATGAAGTCTTTATTCAAAGTACTCGCCATTGGCCTGAGCACAACAATCCCAGAATTCCTGTGGCCGTGACGAGACCCAGTCCTTCACAGCGTCCTTNAGTTCGTCGTCCGAGTTGAAGCGCTTCCCTTTGAGATGTTTTTTCAGGGGACAAAACACATAGAAATCGCAGGGCGACATGTCCGGGCTGTAGGGCGGATGGTCAAGCTGCTCCCACTTGAACTTGGCCAGTTCCGCGTGTGTAACCCCTGGAGACGTGTGGATACGCGTTATCGTAGAGCAGAACCACACCCTCCGTGAGCAGCCCCGGTCTTTTGCTCTTGATGGACCTGCGTAGGCTTCGGAGTGTCTCACAGTACACATCGGAGGTAATGGTTCTTCTATGCTCGAGGAATTCAATAAGTAGCGGACCTTGGACGTCGAAAAAGACGGTGAGCAACACCTTGCCTGCTGACGCCACGGCTTTGAACATTTTAGGGGGGGGGGTGACGACGCATGCTTCCACTGCATGCTGTCCCGTTTCAACTCGGACGACGAACTGAAGGACGCTGTGAAGGACTGGGTCTTGTCACGGCCACAGGAATTCTGGGAACAAGGAATCCTTCGGCTCGTTAATCAATGGGATCGTTGTGCTCAGGCCAATGGTGAATACTTTGAATAAAGACTTCATTTATACCCACAGTGTCGTTTCGTACCTTTTCATTTGAACAACCGAATAGTTGATGTTGTACCACAGGGGACACAGGGTAGTATCGTTGTTTAATGGGACGAACATCTCCGGTATCTATAACATGCTCGACGAAAGTCGTGCGTCCAGGAGCTGTCGCCATGCGCGGTAATTGCTCTTTTAAAAAGGTCTGTAAGGACTCAGCCTCCGTCGTGTGCAGGGTATACAGACTTCCCCCCCCCCTGTTGGACACTCATATTAGAAAGGAAACGTAACGGGTTAACTTCCGCAAGGTACCCACTGAAACTCCAAGCAAACTTATCAAAATCCAGTATCAACTTATATTGACTATAAAGGTCCGCTACTATAACCATAGTATAATCCACCCGTGGTATAACCAAAAATTAGGTCTCAATTTGCTGAGTCCCCAAACTAAAAGTGATACACACCTGACCCAGTACGGTAACGATGTCGTTATTAGCAACACGCATTGTAAGATTTGGTAAAGGTACTATAACTGCACCAAAATCTGTCAATAGTTCCAAACCCGGTGCCCCAATAATAGAATGAGTGGAGCCCGTATCAATTAGCGCCAAAACCGACCGACCAGTAATGCAACACTCCACATAGGGACGGCTAGATTGGTCCGCTTCTGGTAGTAATAAATGCACAATAGCTTTAGGAGTAGATGTTAACTCATTCCCGAGTCAATTGACCGTCTCACCGCGGGATTCTTTCGCAGCTTATCAGCCTCTTTTATTATCTCATTTAATGAACATTTTTGACAAGTGTCTGTCCCCTGGCCGTTTTCGCCACACTTAATACAGAACAAAGTAAAAGGCTTACGGCATTTACGGAAATCATGCCCCTTGGCGGAACAATTAAAACAGTGACCACTTGTCAAAGCTTCACTCGGTACAGACCCAGAATTAATCTTTTGTTGACTGGTCGCGGAAGTCTGATTAGCGACACCCAGTTGGATTTTACACCTGGGACAAGAATGAACAGTTAACTTCTCCAAGCCACAACGATAACAATATAAACCCGCACGTGGCCGATTAGAATTGCGTTGGCTATTCTCTGAACCAGCCGTAACAACGGTTAGCCTCGGCACAGAACGTAGTTCTGTTCCCAATGGTTTCTTTTGGCTACTAAACGGTCTCCGATAAGCCAAATCTGGGGCACAAGTTCCTTCGAAAATAGGGGGAGGTTGATAAGTACTCTCCTCATAACACAATTGTTCGTACCGTCGTCAATAACGCGGCAACTTTTCTAACGTAGCGATTCGTTTGTGCAATAAGGCACGTTTATACGCAGGATGTAAATTGGCTATAACTCGCGCTGACATAGGCACCTCTAAGCGGTTTGTCCCAACACTCGTCGACCTGTGGCCAGGAGAAGCCCCCGTTTAAGGGCCAATGCTGTTTGCAGCCTGTTCCTATGTGCCGACAACACTAGGTACCGGTCTTCCCTTACACTTGTGCCCGTGGACGACCTTGTCCAGGCCTCCGTCGCACTGTCCCAGTCTGTTGAAAGCGTGTCAATAGCCTCGCAATCACACTGCGCGACACACCAAGGACTTCAGCCACATGGCGTTGTGACTCCCGCCTCCATCCTTCCGATGGCTCTCCATGCCATGGACTACACTAAATCGCGTTGATTGCCATCGGTCCTGTCACCAGTACGCCCAAATTGACTTACGAGCCACCAGCACAACACAACTGGCCTTCCAGAAGAGTCGCGTGATTCCACATGATCTCTGACGTTGTGCGATTCCATCGCTGCCTTCCATTGCAGTTGTTCCGCTGAATTAATAGCTTCATTATAGCTTCTCGGTTCGTCAACTTCAGCTAGCATCATTTCAATCAGACGGTCAGGTCCCTTAATAGTGGTTCGGTCTCGCAGTTGCCGCTTCTTCGATTCAGTTGCCTCATCAGTAGATGAACTCAGTGAATGACCTCACCAGATTCTGTTGAACGCTGTTGACGTAGTTTGAAAGTGGTACGATCCTGTTTTCCCTCAACACATGCTCCACAAAATTCGTCATTGACCATAACATCTATTCCACGTTGCTTAAGAATTTTCTGTACATGTCGTTTACTTTGATGACCCAGCCGCTCATGCCAGATATGCAACTTATCCTTTGACGTAAGATTCGCTTCGCTGATACATGATGTTTCCGGCTTCTTCACACGAATTTCCATCTTGAACATTTTACTAACACGTACGCCCCGCGCCTTGACGACACCATTCCTTATGAATTCGCACCCGGTTCTGGAAGTATTGCACGTCATTCCCTTGTCGAGTGCAGATATTTCTGAAAACAGATTTCTACGTGCGCTATCACATACAGAGCGTTTTCCATGTGGCATGGTAGCCACTTTCCGTTAACAGCAGCTTCAAATCTGAATGTCCCTTTTCCAAGCGCATCCATTGTGTATTCATTACCGATTTTTATTTTAACTGGCGTCGTGAAGAATTCAAACGACTAGAACCAGTCACGGTGATACGTCATATGATCAGTCGCACCAGAATCAACAATCCACGCGTCACTTTCAGGCTTAGCATTCACAGCTTCACTTACAAACGCTTGATCACTGCCACCACCACTCCAAGTATTTGTAACACTATTTTCCTTCTTTTGTTTCGGGTTTACACAATTTCGTCGAATGTGTCCTTTCTCGCCGCAGCCATAACACTTGAAGTTCAACTTCCTTTCCTTATTTTTTGCGGCTGTATATTCAACGGATTTCTTTGATTGACCAGTGCTGCTACTCTTGCTTTTGGTTGCCATGAATGCTACTAGCTCTTCCTTCTTTTCAGCTCGCTGTTGTCGACGTTTGCTGGTTGTCCGGCCTTGCCCACCACGCCTGTCGAAGGCTTTCGTAGTCATCTGGTAGCATATCTAACATTTTTACCATCAAGGGCGACTCATCCGGTTTTACGTTCAACTGTTGCATTCGTAAGACCAGTCCTTCGAACTTGGCTATTTGAGTCACCATATCGTCAGTTGGATTCATACTGAAGCCGAAGAATTCGGCTTGGACAGTGTAAATTGCTTGCTTAGTTTGTTGCTCGAAAACAGTATGCAGCTTGATCCACATGTCCCTCGCAGATTCACACGTGGCAAGCAGTGCCATTTTTTTGGCCTCCAATGTCTTGACGATGATTTGACTTGCAGCTCGATCTGCTTTATCCCACGTCTTCAGGTTTCCCTAATACACGGCTTGCTCTGCTGTAGTAGCACCACTTGTTAATGCCATTGGTTTCGTGATTTTGTCAATACATATCGTATGCACCCTCGATTCCACGTAGTAGATTTATCATTGCTAATTTCCAAATGCTCCAGTTCTCAGCACCTCGCAGTTTTTCGATTCCGTGATGCTCCATATTAAATAAGTCTTGGTCTCAAAACAGTTTTTTTTAGTAAGTACAGAGCCGGTCTGAAGTGCCGTTGGTCCCAAAACAGCTTTTCCAGTAAATACCGAGCGAGTCTAAATTGTCGTTCGCCTCAAAACAGCTTCTCCAGTAAGTACCGAGCTGGAACTATCCAAGATGGTGAAAGCCCACCACATGCGTAGGAGCATCACAACGAAAAACAAACTGATCACAAACAGAAAACTCTTTACTTTACAACTGTTCCACACGCGAACCACGCTCTCCTACCATATTAAGGTATCGTGATGTACGAAAATATGCTTTAATTAGCAGTGTTTTATTTAGTCAGAAGCAATATACAAACTAGCTTCTTCAACACTCAGCCACACACAGTCTTAGCCGTACAACAACTGAACTGCAACACATACAGTGATGCCAAACTTTGCACAAAGAAAATAACATGGAGACAACAAGATAACATTGTACATATCTAAACAATTAAACGTTTTTACTTTACCAGCATCCACGCAGCATGTTTTGACGCACCCTTTGAAAGATACCTGGCCTGTTTCCGATTGCATAGTCGACCTATTCATAACACAACCCTGTCTTTGATAAATCAAAACGTGTAGGCCTACGCTAGTTTACGTGCAAATCTATACCTGCAGTATGTTCCATTGCAATTTTGATAATCCAAATAGGCCTATAACTCAGAAAGGAGGCATTTCCGTACAGACAGTGGTTGAAGTGGGAAAATGAACGAACCGGAACGCCAGAGGTCCAGGGGTTGAAACCTTCTGGGGGTCTGTACTACATAAGAAAAGTTTACGAACAGGAACGCTAATAATGTATTTCCTGACGAACCGGAACTCCGTTCCGGTTCGTTCCGGCTCACTTCAAGCACTGCGTACAGATGTTCACATAGGCTTTTTTCATTGTATGTGTCCAACGTGCTCCCGACGTTTGTAACACTTATTCTGAAACAACCTGTATACCGCCATCCGTATGACTTGAAATGTATGTTTTTGCTAGTCGTTTCTTCTGCGAGGGATTAATGATTCTGTTCCATATATTATATTCATCAAAGATGTATACACAACCTTGTATGCATCATACTTATCTTTGCGAGAAATGCTCGTGGTGTATTGGAAAGTGCAATTTGGGTCACCCGTTTTTTATACTCCCTTTCCTTGAATCAACAGCTTACTTCAATCACAGAGAGAGGGGTTATTCTAATCCACGCAAACTCACCTAACAGGAACATTGACAGTCAAACACCACTCCTTCCCTGTCGTACACCATAACGGCAAAAAGCTAAAGTTTAACAGAAATCAATTTTCGTCAAGCGTTAAATCGGCAATGGCTTTGATTTCAGGAAATTTTTTAAATGTCTATAGCCATACTTTTTTTCCAGAATCTAAACAACGATGCACAAATTAATAGTTTTACCACAATTTGTTTTAGGATTTTCAATTTGTAACGATGATCTGTGAAACCTAAAACAATGTTTTAAAAAAAAGAAGCTTATAGGAACTCAGTGATGTAGCCTTGAGTTTTCATTGACATTCATTCCATTCACAAAAGAGCCTTCATGGTAGAACGAGAGTTTCAAAAGTAAACAGTGTTGTCAAAGGGTAAAAACAAATATATGTATGTATATATATAAACTGCTCAACAAAATTAAAGCACCACTAGTTTCAAACCGTTGCCAAAAATCGGAAAATGGTTCTNTNGANACNAAATGATGTTTATCAAGTGTGTACAGACGTTTGGTACGAGTGTTCTTTTGCGAAACTCGCTATCTTGAGTAGTTTTAAAACTGCAACCCCCAAAAGGCGCCTGTCTGAAAAGTCAAAAT
>KZ871139.1:12930-23148 GCA_003456935.1 Machilis hrabei | reverse complement strand
TAATTACGCGTAAATGCTTGTACAATTACAACTTGTGGATATTAAATTACGTCTATATAAACAAATATAAAGCATCATTTTAAGCTTCGAATGCGATTTGAGAATTACAGTTTAGAAATAGAATGCTAAATTATATTTGCCAGAAATGTGATTTACGAGGATAGTGTGTTGTGTTGTTTTCATCTTTCTTTCTTTCTTGGTTGCTTGGGAAGCAAGGAGTTGATGATTGGCATTTCTCCCCCTCTCTCTTCTCTTCACTCCATGAAGTCGTAGACTTGAGCAGCGTTCTCACGTAGTCCCGTCTATTTCTTAGAATCCATTACAAATTTTATCTTTGTTGACCTTTGAAGATAAGGAAACAAAGAGGATAATCTTTATTTGCCAAGCGAATGTCTCTCGACTCAAATATCTCCGTGAAATACTACGCAAAAATGAGTTTTTCTATCGATAAAATTATATCGGCCATCTTTTTTCTACCGATAACGATATATCGGTATTTATCGGTAAACCCCAAATATATCGGTCTTACCGATATGCCGATATATATCGGTACACCCCTACCGACAAGTGGACATTGCCGCAGCAGTCAATGTGTCTCAGAGTGTGGTCTCCCGTGCTTTAAGACTGTATCGGGAAACTGGAAGTGCAGCCAAGCAACCCGGTAGTGGGTCTCAACGTGTGACGACACCGCTGGAGGTCAGGAGTTATATCTTTCTGGCAAGACTAAACCCCTTTCTAAGTGCTCACCAGATATAAAGTTACACGCACGATGTTCTGAGGCGGCCCATATCAAACCAGACAATTCGAAACTGTTAAGGCGGCCAGCAGCTACACATCGTCATTGACAGTTCCGGAGATTATGGTGCAGAGAGCGGCTGGAGGAGCAAACAAACTGGAATGCCGTTATGTTTGCTGACGAGTCGCACTTCTGTATTTACAGTGTTAGCTAGTGCCGAAGGGTCTACAGGGAATCAGTGATATGCACCATGCCACAGTTAGTGCTTCCTAGGATGCAGTTTGGAGGAGGTGGTGTGATGGTTTGGGCAGGTATTTATTCTGGAGGTCGTACTGCACTACAAATCATTGATGGGAACCTCACAGCGGCTCGTTATGTTGAGGATATTATTGAGCCGTATATTCCTACAACCAGGCAGTTGATTTGTCCAGTATTCCGATTCCTAGACGACAACGTGCGACCTCACAGGGCTAGAATTATACGGGAATCCCTGGATAACATGAGAATTGAACACCTGCCACTTCCTCCGTTATCTCCAGATCTCAACCCTATTGAGCACATGTGGGATGCGTTGCAAAGAAGACTCTCCGACCATTACCCGCAGCCTTTGGACCTCCAGCAGCTACGTGCAGCCCTGCCACCTCTATTTAATTAAATTCCTCAAGACATTTGTGACAACATGATCAGGAGTATGCCACAGAGATGCAGGCAAGTTGTGATAAATAGAGGACATTATACTCGTTATTAGATGTGTTTTTCTTTTCATATCTATTCAATATAAAATATGACTGTTTTTGTTCTTCCAACACAATTTTTGAAGACAATTTTTTGTAACGTCAAAGAATGTCTTATTTTCATTGTAAATTACAAATGTTTGTAGCATTATACTCTGGATTCAGTAAAATATTAGATAATTACGATATGCCAAATCATTTTTGTAGAATCATAAATATCCCTATTCATTTTTGCATAGTTTAAATTCACTGTAGTCTGTTAATTAAGATGGATTATTAATTTTTAAAAAAACATATAGACATCACTTCACTGATACACTTTTTTTTCTGTGACACTTCACATTGATAACTTATTATTCACTTAGTATCAATTTTATTTCACTTGGTCACTTGTTGTCAATCTTTAAAGACTCGCAACGGAGTCGGTGCTATTTCTGGCTTTGTATATGTCATGTCTTTCATTTCACTATCGTCAGCGCTTAACTTTAGTAATAGTTGGACACTTTATCATTTTTGGTCGTTTCCCGTAGAAGCAGGTTTCGTGGCATCTGGACTGGAGGCTGATTTTTCTGGACCTAAATAGTCTGTACACATTAAAGAACTGAGGTTTTGGATCTTACTCAGTTTGATTACAATAAACCTTAACCAGTGTTTATTATAACCTAATTGTTGAATGACTGTATTTGTAATTTACTGCAACCTTGGGGAACTCTTCTCCATATTATTCTGCTTGTAACCATTTCATCTGGCTATATGAGACTTTTGTTACTCTTATAAAAATATGTTATGACTGACATTTCGAGTTACTTCTGGAGTCTTGTTGTTCGTACTAGTGTAATTTCATCTGGATGTACTTCAGTTCTAGTGATGTTGGAACTGTAGTTTGCCTTGTAGAATGAATATGTGACCTCTTTACATTGTCGCCAAATATTTGATGTGGCATCAATTCTGCTACTGGAACTGGTTTATGAAGAACTGCATTCTGGTCATTGCAATTGAATTTCGAATGAGTACTGTTCAATTGTACAATCGTCTACTTGCTGTAGCGCACTTCGACCTTCTGGTCATTATGACATATTGATGTAATAGCTGCATATTTTTATTTCACCCTGTAGATTAGGCATATAATGTAGTACTGCTTTGCTCGAATTTGTTATTCTTCTATGTTGGCTTTCTGTAACTATCCAAGATAGTGTGTTTTGATGTGATGCTCTAAGTTTAATATTCTCTTCTGGTTGACTCAGAAATGAACAAATAACTTAAGAGTGCTGCATTCTCTGCTATTTGTACTAGGAGAAGTTTACAATTTTCTTCTATAGATGGTGATTAACTGCATTGGCTGGCATGATGTTATATGTGGAGTTTTCGGGACAATTTCTTGATAACAGGCTGTGTAGTGATTACCGTAATGATTCTAGAAAGGTCAAAATGACGTCTCATTTAGTCGCAATTTTTTTAATTTTCTGCACTGTTAACTCAACATGGTTATCTGATAATTCTTGGATGCGTATTATTATTACCAGTGGTAGAATAACTGCTCCACATCTGTGTTGTCTTGCCATTTTCCAGCATATGGTGGTATACTGTCTGAATTTTCTTACTCCTGCTTGTTGTTAAACGTGTTTCACCTCATCTTAGAGCAACTTAGGTTGAAGACTTTCGGAACGTAGTATAAATTGACATTCGCATCTTGTCAATTGGTCTTCCTTTCTGTGTGGCAAAGTGACGTATCATAACAGCTTGTTGATTTATTGTCGCTTTTAGGGCTCAATATCTGCTTGTAGTTCCATGTATCTGACTTAAATGACCCAACAGATGTAGATAAGACGTAAAACTTATATATAACTAGATTCTCGTTACACCTTTAGTCGATTCTCTGAAATTATTTATCTGCTTGTGGACTAGTTTTGCGATTGTCCACTCCAGCATTTACGATTCTACTAATCTTCATTTGTGCTCTCAGCTGAAACTGTCCATTTGTTTTCATGAATGCATTGTAGACCGGTCATCTGCGGCTTCTGCTTGTATTTTAATCAGTCATTTGTTTAATTTTTTCTCGTGGAGGTGTTCATAATTAGTGCTTAGATGTAACCTTTGCCATTTAACTGTGTTAGTTATTTTGCGTGACAAGGTTTCAGAATCTGGCTTACTACGAGGGTCAGTCAAAAAGTAATGCCTCCTATTTTTTTTTCTCCTTTTAATTGTCAAGAAATTCAAATGCAATTACATAGCTTGAAAACCACAACATTAACGATTAATTTGTCACTTTTCAATATAATCTCCATCCATTTTCACAGTTTTGGTCCACCTTTTAACAAGGGCATGTATTCCAGTGTGGTAAAAAGTACGGTCTTGCTTCCTAAGCCATTGACGCACGGACGTTTTCATTCTTGGTACCCACCGTCACAAACTTTTGAGTACCTCAATTGTTGAATAATCGTCATCACACTGCCTTTACTGAGGGAGAGGATGCGACACATTTCAGCTGTTGTCACCCGGCAGTCACCACGAATGATGTCATCAACTCGCCGAATGTTGCGCGTGGAGTCACTGCAGTCGCCGGCTTGCCGCTCCGCTTTTCGTCAGCCAACGGTGTTTACCCTTCAACTTCGTTACAGCGACGAATCCATCGTCTAACAGTGCTGACATCTACTGTTGCATCACCGTACACATTTTTCAGCCTTTCATGAATGCGAATGGGCGTTTCACCTTCCGCATTCAAGAATTCAATCACAGAACACTGTCTAATACGAACATCGATGCCAGTCATTTTGCAAGCGGATGCAGTGCTGCCACCTGTTGACTCTGGAAGTTGCTACTGCAGTGGATTTGAGAAGAAGGTTTGAGGAATTGCGCCAACTTCAAATTTTTCACTTCACTAACCTATTTAAGGAGAAAATAATAGGAGGCATTAGAGTTGACTGACCCTCGTAATAAAACGCACCGATTTAATGTCTTTTGCTGTAGGTCCTTCCTGGCGGCTTCTTCCATCTTAGTTCTGGACTAAAACGGCTGCTTCCCATCATATTCATCTGGCTTCAGACGTGACTGCTGGTCATCAGGGAAACGATAATTGTCCGTATCACATAACCTGGTGCTAAGTAATTAGCTGTTGAAGTTCGCGGTTGTCCCGATATAATTCAAGTCTTTACCGATCGCGCTATGTTTCAACGAGTTATAAGAGGCACTTTTCACTCCCTACCTACACTCATCTTGCTTCTCTGTTCTATTTTACTTTGAGCATTTTCATTATATCATTCACTTGTATGTAATCACATTGCTGAAGATATACAGGAGGATCACATAATTTAAAGGCGTGCCTAGAATTAATTAAAACTAAGATACCTCTACTTTTTTTTTATTGGCTAGGGTGAGTAGCAACATGCTTGATTTGTTGTATTTCTATGTTATTTATCTTTCACTCCGCCTGCCGAGAGTACATAAATTGTTACAGAGAATACTTAAAATTATATAACTACTGTCATTTCATCTTTTTACCTTAATGTTACATCGAGATGACTATTTGTTTCTTTGTGTACGAGTAATGAACTTGACGTGACTTGAACTCATGTTTTATTAACAATATTATGTTTACTTGCAATTAAAGCTCTCTGAGACAACTCGTTTTAGTACAATTAATGTTTATGACCTATTGATTGATTCCCTTATTCGACATGGTTAGTATACACGTTTCAAAACATCATGATCCAATGTATTCAAGGTCTAACCAGACCTTTCACAGCTTAAACATGCAGTAATTTTTGTTTTCTGAGCAACAGTGCTATTCATTTCAAATCTAGTTTGTCTGTTAAAATTATTAAGCTGTTTTATATTTCCATTGTGCTTTATCAGTAAGTTACTAACAGTGAAGTTACATCGAACATTGAGTGTCTCTTTGTAGACCTTTGATCTCGCAAGGATAAGCAATGTGGAACACGTACGTCATTAACCTCGCAGTTCAATGTCACTTAATGTAAACAGAGTTAATTCTGACAAGACAAACTTGTTAAAGGTTTGTCCACCTGTAACTCAAGTTACCTTCTGACTTGACTATGCGATCAAACGAGTGTTCTACATTACTTATTTGCTTGCTTTTTGTTTTCTTTCGTGGTATTTCGAGAATATGCAACCCGTCGAACTTTATTTCCTTGGAAGGACATTAATTTCTTTCATAAGTTATCGACCCCTGGTATTATCCTCTGTTTTGCATCATGCCATGGAGTTTCTCTTCCGTTTCGCCTACTTGGTGTGGATTTCACACACTTAATTCGCTTTTTCACATTCTTGATTTCAAGTTCTGTGAAACTGGTGTTATCAATTGGCAAAAACTGTAATATACTACTAGTGCTTAACTGAACTCTTGATAATATCTGCTAGAAAAGCACAATCGTTGGATGCTGGTGGATGGAAGAAGAAGAAAGAGAGGGGAAAGAAAGAAATGTAGAAGAAAGAGAGTAAGGAGAGAAAAAAGGATAAGAGAAGAAAGAAAGAAAAGTGAAGAGGAAAAAGGAGAGTAAGGTTAAAAAAGGGATGAGAGAAGGGAAAGAAAGAAAGAAATGTAGACGGGAAGAAAGTCATTGGAAGTGGAAAAGAGAACGGAGATGGAAGAAATGTTAAACAAAGATAAGGGAAGAGAAATGGGGAAATAATAAGTAATTGTAAAAGAAAGAAAAGTGTAAGAATGAAAAGAGAGGGCAGGCAAGAGGAAGAAAAATGTAGAACAATTAAAGGAGAAAGTAATATAGAATAAAGAAACGTGTATGAATAAAAATAAAAGTATAGAACAAAGATAGGAGAGGGAAGAGGAAGAAAGAAAAAAACAGTTCTCACTTGGCTCTAATTAGGTTGATGACCCATGACAAATAACTGTTTCATGAATAGGGATGTAATTAGTCACTCCCATCCCATTTTACATTCTTTCTGAACTCTAAATGTTTGCATTGAAAAATTCTTCCAACCAATATTAACGCTGATCACACTGTAATCTTAATCTCGCACACAAATGAAATTGTTGATTCCACTACGAAGTTGGGTATAGAACAAAAGAAACCAAAATGATTAGTACCGGTTCCATTTCTATTAGCCGTTCATCAGAAAGATCGTGAAATGTCCCCCAAAGTTTTTTTTTTGTTTACCTCTTGTGTGCTTTGTGCAACTCGTATGTATTGTACACAAAATTAAACCAAGGGAGCAACCAAACCTTTCTGGACTATGTACTGAACATTAGTGAAAATCTCGTTTACAAAATACCCGAAACTGCAGACTTAGATACAGATTCGAAGGTCAATGTACCAGAAATAAAATTCCCTGCGAGAGCACCAACTAAAGATCCTATCTGCAGGCTTGATGGCAACATATAAAAAACAAGTTAGTAAAAATTCCACCAACAGCAAAAGACAAACACACCCACAGTACATTGCAGGGTTTGCTTAAGGAACAAAAAACACAAGACAAGATTTGTGTGTTTTTTGTGCAAGGTTCCTATGTACCCT
This sequence comes from Machilis hrabei, assembly GCA_003456935.1. Taxonomy (NCBI): domain Eukaryota; kingdom Metazoa; phylum Arthropoda; class Insecta; order Archaeognatha; family Machilidae; genus Machilis; species Machilis hrabei. The sequence goes on along the minus strand of KZ871139.1, from coordinate 16,186 downwards.
GATAATTGTTACAGCAGGTATCACTCTCTCAAGATCTACTAAAGCTATGGTACAAATTTAAACTCTGAATATTTTGTTGTTTTCACATATTTTTTAGTATTTCTGCAAAATGGGTGGCATTCTAGGGCAGTGATGTAAAATATGGGGTGGCACTGAACATGTTAATACTATATTTATTAAAAAAAAAAAAAATTATGAAAACTGTATAACAATTTGTTTTTATTATTATTTCAGAACCTTGTCCAACTGGGTGTTGGAGTTTGAGAAATGGGCTCCATCTGTAGTTGTTGTTGCATACAAAGGTTCTCCAGCCATGAGACGACAAATCCAAACAAACATGCGTGCTTCTAAATTTAATGTTCTTCTGACTACATATGAATACATCATCAAGGATAAGGCAGTTCTTGCTAAGGTATTGGCTGATTTACAAATCTGCAGTTAATTTCATTGTTAAACTAAGACTGATTTTAATAAGCCAGTTTATAGTATAGAAGTAACTAAGCTGAAATATTAATATATTACAAACTAGTGTACGAAATTGACATAATGATACATAGCTTCTTACTCTGTAAAACACATGTAATGTGATGTTTAGTGTCAAATTAACTTAACTCCACACTACATTCATTTTACTAACTTCCCATGCAAATACACATTAAACATGAGAGTCAGATTGAAATATTGTGCAAAACAACCTCTAGGGTGCTCTATTCACCAAAATGCTTACACCTTCTGCCCTAGTGATAATAGCCTAATTGTATATTTCTTCCTAAGGACTGACTTTGAAGATAAGTAAAGCAGTTTGTCATTTAAACTAATAACATTCTACAACGAAAATATTTGCCAGAATGATTGGTTGTCTTTTGAGTTGTCTTTCCAGGATAAGAATTAGTGGTCAGGAAATCAGGTTAATGAGCCTATTATATTAGCCTTATGTCTACAACTGATCCATTTCGTACTTTGGATATAACTTACCTAATATTTGAAGACCTGAATTCTAAAATATGTTACTTCCAAAAAAATCAAAACTTAGTTAACCCTCTGGATACCAAATTTCAATATGTGCAAATTTTACCTATTTTTACTCATACATTAAAATGAGTTTTGCAATGTTCTAAGAATTTATTCATTAAAAATCACACAATTTGTCAACTGACATAAAACAAAAACCATTTTAAAGTGCACACTCACCACATCTGGAGAAAATATAAATCATATCCTGTGAACTTACGAATGAAATTTAAAAAAAAAATGTATATTTTTACTTTTACTTATTCTTGTTTTAAATAAAAAATCACGACTTTATCAAAAGCTGTTCTGAAATATGAAAACAATCCAAAAATTTTATAATTTTTCACACACCTAGAGATAGTCAAAACAGTTAATATGAAAAGTTAATAGACAAATGTATATAACTATAAAATTTATGTAGATATAAGAATCGTGCAGTGTGGGTGCACTCACTGGTGTAGGCTGAACTAATGGTTTTGTAATATTTATAGGCCTAACTGGAAGTAATGGTGTTGATGTGTGTACAGGTTTGGATGCAGCTGTAGGCCTAATATTTTGTTCATCACTCTCACATCGCTAGATTGTGTATCTGATGACTGGCACATAATCTATATCTGAACTGCTAATACTCACGGCAACATCACTTTCACTATCATCCGACATGTTTTCAATTAACTGATTACACTTTTCATTTAATGAATCATAACACTAAACAAAGCAACACTAAATAATTCACACACTACACACTACTATTCACTCATAACACTATAATAAACACACGTTTTAATTTCACTTAGTATGCGAGATAAATATAAAAAAATATTGTGATGTTTACATACCAAATTTCTAAAGTAGCGATGTTTGTAGGCTTTGATATCTGTCACATAATTTCTGAGCTATATCTTCAGTACAATATGTGTTTCACACTTTCCATATGCATATTTTACAAGTAAACACACTTGCATCTGCTTATAATATTATAATAACTTGCAAACAGTTTAAAAAGTTCATAAACAAACCAGAAGCACTCGCTTTGCAAGACATCTTTGTAAAGAGGAAGAGCCAGAAGACGTACATCAACAACCAATGAGATATGTATTATGTCAAATACTCATGGCCAAGCCACATGTTTCAAAGATGCGGATTGGCTGAAAGTTTCAAATTCTGAATGCTTTGGTATATCATAAAGCTCGTTTCAGCAGTATATTTGATGCTCTTTTTGAAAGCCGTCATGACTGCATGCGGTAGTAAGAGGGTTAAGCACATGTTGCGGTTTAGAAATGTGAAAGGCCATTGTGCTGTATCACAAAACAATTCTAACTCCTGATCTATACCTTGTAAAACAGACTCGTGAAAAAAAATCCAAAGTATAACCAGGGAGTTAGCATGGTGTGAAATTCAGATGACGACTGGAGTTAGCATGGTATTAAATCAATTAAAATCAACAGATGGTGTTGTAGATGAAGCTGATGACAATTTATCACAACACGGCAGTGTTTTTGAATAGAAAATAATGTCTTACCATGTGCACATTCTGCACAGTGTTAGCACAAGTGTCCCAACAGTTTTGTCTAAGGCTTTTGCTACTTGGTAACAAGTTATATCTTTCGGATTCTGGACCATAGTCAACGTTTTGCTCTTTACTGTAACAGGCATCATCAAAACAAATCATATTTTATTCAAGGTATCACATAAATCACCTTGAGAGCTGGAAAATGAATAGTAACTCTGTTCCAGGTGTCATTAAGACTTGTATTTGTATCCATGTGCTGCTAAACCATGCAAAATCCATTTGTTATAAGTTTTTTAAAGAAATGCAGTAAATATGAAAAACATATTTTATATTTTAAAAAATGTCTTGTGGTTTGAATTACATTAAAAAATAAATAAAGGGAAAAGGCAAAAAATCAGACAAAAATTAGATATTATTTTTTTTTCTCTTTCATGAAATTTTTTTGATTTTGGAGTTAGCAAGGTATGTTGATTTAATAATGCATCTATATTTTAAAACTAATTGGCTTGTCAGTAAGTCACTAATTATAGGTTATACTCACGTTATCGATTGATGTTTATATTACCATTACACTTGTACTCGCACATTCAGTAGAACAGGGTCGCCAACGTCCAGTATAAAATTATGTATTATAACAATATATATAGGGAGGATTTTCTGATAGTGTTTGACTTTTCCCCTAAAACTCCAAAATTCCACACCCAAAACATTATACTGCCCTTTGTATAGTTT
>KZ871136.1:8056-31512 GCA_003456935.1 Machilis hrabei | reverse complement strand
CTTGTTTAATACCAATAGTGTTATTTTATATACATTGCGACACTAAACATATTTNGGCAAAACAAATTTGTATTCGGCGAATGGAGTGACAAAAGAAAACGAAAAGCCNGAGCAACCACCGCTTTTGGTAACAATCAGTTACAGCAGAGAAGACGTTTATATACAATTTTGATCTTCTTCGTGAACAGACGACAATGCACTGTGATAACTGATAATAGTTTTTGAAAGAATGAGTAGCAAGTGGTCACACAATCCCTTAATGGCTAAATTCTATTTACATGTTTCCCATAATGCAGTGATGAGTCAGTCTCTTCATGTTGAGAATTANCTCTGTCAAACTTACGTCCAATAGTGTTAAGTTAGGTGAAATTCCTTACCTTCCTGTATTGGTAGTTTTGCTTTCATTGATAAAGTAAACANAGCTTTCAATTGTTGCAAGGCATTCTTCAACGTTGTTACTGTTTTTTCATTGTTTCAAAATTCGTTCCCAAACAAGTACGAACATGTGTATGTTATTGTTTTCCAGAACTTGCACGTAAAAAAAAACTAGTTCCAGTGTTGCATATCACAGAGTTAATACTTATCTCAAATATTGTGCATTTCTCCTAACAAAGATAAGTTTGTACATGTAATAAGCTGTTACTCTATCAATTATTTTTTTTAAAGAACCAAAAGACTGTTCATGTGATTATATAAAATCATTATGTATTGGCATTAATGAGCAATTAACTAATTTATAATTTAACAATTTAAAACTAACTTGTTAAAATATATGTTATGTTGCAAGAGATTGTTTGGTCTCATTTTTTGTATATGATCCAGCTTAGGTAACAAATAAGATTACTAATGCACACAAAGTTACAGTAAGTGTACAGCATGCTATTATCCTAAACTACAAGTGCTCATCGATATTACTCCCTATCATTAATTAATTGAACGTTTTGGAGGGTTTTACTTCTCTGAGGTCCCGAAATTGTGCTCTAACTATTCTTAAAAAATATATGTTCGCTATTGTCGAGTGTGCAAGGGTAGAGAAAATATAAATTAATTATGTGTAAAATGACACATCAAAATAATAATGCAATAGCAAATTATAATACAACAAATGATTACAGTAGCCAGTAACTCCATAATTTATAACCGTTTATGATTTTGAGCTGTGCAGATATGTATTTGCAAAATATTTAACTTGCTGTTACAAAGGAGCGTTATTATATTCCCTCAGTAAAACTATGGGATACTCTGATTGCATTGTAAATATGTCGACAATTCGTGACAAGAATTAAGTAATTCAGATTTGTCGTGTAAAGTGATATAATTCGTAGAGTTTTTCAACAGAAGTTTAATAAAGGAAATTGCAATTACACGAGCAACGATAATTGACTGCGTACCTGAGAGTAAGTTTTACTTTCCATAATAATGGTATGTAAAAGTGGGGCCTTTTTCCCTCCATTTCGAATACCTTGTGATTTATTTACCAAACTATTTTTCTAAAAGGGCAAGGCAATTTTAACCGGTCCTAACGTCCTCCACTGTTGGGCCTACCTCTAAAAACAAATGGCGTGGCTGGGTTTTTGGGATCTAGTCTAAACAAATCGACTTTATGGTGAATTAAGAAAGTCTGTCATTCCATTTGCAGCACATATATAAACTTGATGTAGCTTGTAATGATTGAAAATATTGTTTGTCATTGTAAAGAATTATCAGCTGTTAGTAGTTGGAAGTGAAAACTTAAAAGTACTGGTTCAAATTTATAATTTTTTACCACTAAATAATATGTAAGTTATGATTATATAAAAATATAACCTGTTTTATTAGCAGGTGAAGGATTGGGCACAAGTGACTGCTCTTAATCTGTTATACAGAGATACATTTTGCAGACTAAAACATGTGAGCAACTTCAGTCTACTTGAATTTTAGATTACGGTACTAACGGTTTTAATTCAGGTTATACCTACATTTGTGGCCCTTCAGTTGCGCAGGCTGTTCACAAATTGTTTTATACTACAGACCCTTGTAGAAAATTGTTCCAATGTATAATTTTCCTCCAGTAAGATGAANAGATACTGTATTTAAGCTAGTCACNATACTAAAGAGTAATTATATGTTTTGTTTCTGTTGCAATAAAGACTTCAGGAGTCAAAACACAAATTGTAAAAGTTTTTTAAACGGTTTCCCAAACTTCCTTTATTACGTATTTGGTAACTGCACCGAGAGACTCCCGATAAGTTCTTGTGTTCACACCAAGTTATAATGTATTTTTGGAATCAAAATTAATACTCTTGTTAACAAAAGACGAGTTAACTTTTGAATACTTTTGTTTTGAACTCTGTAGCATGAGCTAAAAGTGAATTCAAAACACACACCATTTACATAAATGTTTTACAGGCTGTAGATAATATTTTAATAGTGATGTGACACCTGATACACTTTCCCTTCACCAATGGCAGTAATCAACCCCAGCTGTTTGGATGCGCTTAATAATACTGTCAGTAATTGTATATTTTTCTTGTATTATACAGGAGTGCTTTAATAAAAAATGTTAAGTCACACTGTTTTCTTACCTTTAAAGTGTTACAGATCCTCTGTCATGAAGGTGGTTCTTGGGTGTTCACTTATCGTCATGAATAGTACTCTACACTTTGAATTGCCCACACATTTCAACACTTCTCTGAATGTTTATGCATTTTATTGTGCAGAATCCATTTGTAAAACAAACATAATTGTCTTTCGACTGTTTCATTCAAACGGTGTAAAACAGACAGTTATCTAAAGCCTGGACTACAAAATTTGCTGTCTCCACTAAAGATGGATCAACCGACACAAACGTAAAAACAAAATGAAATAAAAGAACAGACAAAAATAAAGCAAGTTTCTGCCCATGAATGAGTTACAATTTATGTAAAGAAACGATTGTGATTTTCTCTTTGAATCAACACACGCATTACTAAACAATACAGAGGTAAAGTGAATGAAGCAATAGAAACCAGGCTCGTGGAGAAGTGTGATAAATACCAGGATGACGACAAGTCTTCTGCAATTCACGCAGGTGATTATGCACTAAAGGGTCAATTACATTGGGTGAGTTTACTAGCTACTAGTCGGCAAATTCGCTAGCTGCTAGTAAACTCGCCCAATGTAATCAAGTTAACTAGCAGGTAGCTCAGCTAGTGCGAGTAAAGTTGAAAGCTGGGTTACTTTTCTTGCGTGTGGGCTACCTAGCTAGTAAACTAGTTGTGTGTAATCATAGTTGCTAGTGAACTCGCTGCGAGTATCCCGGTGGTTTCTGTGTCTGCAAAGTGTTGACGGAACTAGTTCGTGCACGAGTCATTGTTGTAGCGCATGCTATCAAAAAGGAGTTAGAAAGAAAAGAAAAGCAGAAATTGAGATGTAGAAAAGTGTGGGTAAGAGCATGGATAGAAAGACGTGAGAAATGTGGTGCATCGAGCAGTTTACTGAAAGAGTTGAAGGACGAAGATCCTGTGGCTTACCGGAATATTTTGAGGTTAGACTGTACCCACTTTGATGATTACTGCAGATGATAGGTTTAATGCTCAAGAAACAAGATACGAAAATGAGAACGGCAATCCCAGTTGCCACAAAACTGGAAGTTACACAATGTTATCTAGCAACTGGTGATTCCTTCAAGTCTCTAGAATACCTGTTTCGAGTTCCGGAACCAACAATTTTGATGTTTTTGCCCGAAGTGCTCTCGGCGGTTTCTCGTGCCCTTCAGCCATTCATTGAGGTGAGTAAAAATCAATTTACTATGAATTAACAACAGTTTTTTTGTAAGAATGTATTTGACGAAAGTATAGTATATAGTAACAGTATACGGGTACAGTGTATATTAGTATACAGTTTCATTTCAAGTGTAGACTACTGCAGTAGAGTACTTGCTCCAAAAGTATTAATCATAACCTGATTCAAAACGTCAGGATCGTCGTTTGATGAGACAGAATGCGAAGCAAGTGAATGGTCAGAAGATGGTGAAAATGAAACATCGAAAACTTGTTGTGTGTTTGGAAAAACCACATGCTCTTGGAACGAATGATACAGTTCTGAATTTCCTGCTGTAGTAAGATGGCTTGTCACTGTGGTAGCTGACGAAGCTCAGCTGCAACAAACTTTCCGAACTGGTCATACGGCTTCTCCTCAGCTGCATTCTGTGCAATCCTGTCCAATTGGTGAATCGTAGCTAATATTTCAGAAGGGGGTTGTTCGGATGCTGCTCGTTTTTTAAACCTTTTCATTGGCGTCGATGGTGGTATCATTTTTGCGGTCCACTTGTTCTTGAATCGTTCTTCTGGGCAGTTGTTGTCGTTGGCGGTTTTATCAGATTCCCTACAGCTATCACTGTCCGCATCTGGCGCTGTTTCTTGACTGTTTTGTGCCAGACCCTAGAAAGTAAAAAAAAAAACAATTCATTTATTACTTTTATTGTTTGCAGGTACCTAAAACAGTAGATGAATGGAAAGAAATCGAAAAGAAAGTCTTCCAGCGTTGGAATTTTCTTAGATGTTTTGGGGCCATCGATGGGGAAACACGTCATCATTAAAAGACCTCCGTGTTCCGGTTCAGTCTACCACAATTACAAAAAAACCTGTAGTATCATCTTATTTGCTATGATTGATGCTGATTACTGCTTCACTTACATCGATGTTGGTTGAAATGGCCGAGCAAGTGACAGCGCAATATTTAGAGATGGTACTCTGAACATTGCAATGGAAAGCAATACTCTTGGGACTGAATACACCGTTGTTATTGGAGATGATGCTTTCCCTTTAAGAACAAATCTACTGAAACCTTAGTCAAACTTGTCTCAGTGATGTGGAATAATATTTCATTATCGTCTTTCCCGTGCTAGAAGACTTGTAGAGAATGCTTTTGGCATACTTGTATGGCGATTCAGAGTATTTTCAAGACCAATTGAATTGAAACCCGATACTACCGATAAAGGCTGCTTGCAGTCTTCATAACTGGCTACGAAAGACTGCTCCAGGCAACTACTTACCTCAACAAGCAGTAGATAGAGAGGATTTAAACACTGGGAATATTACACCTGGGGTCTGGAGGGAAAATGCCAACGTTCTGCAGCCTATTAATAATCTAGGCAACAATAATTACAAACGTGCTGCTGAGGAAGTCAGATGAACGTATGGTACATACTTTACAGAAGAACATCCTCTGCCTTGACAATGGGAGAAAGTTGGAATAATGGTCTGATTACTTTAATTAATAATGATCTGTTTAATATTGATCTGTAAATAAATAGACATTGCAATGTATAATTAACTCACCAAATTTTATTTGGTGCTTCTTGTAGACAAAACCTCCGCCAAATAATTTGCGTCATTGAACCGTGCCAGCTTTGGTGAATACACTTCTTCAGTACCACAGCCACTTTTCTTGCTTTTTCCAATTTTGTTGAGTTCCTGTCTATAAGCATCTTTAATTGATTTAATTTTTGCCTTCAGTTGCTTAGCACCAATTCCCCCAAGTAATTGTTTTTCAGTAAGCTCTTTATAAAGGCGTCTTTTAATTTGGTATTACAATAGTCTTTGTGTTTTATGTTCCATAATACAGGGTACTGCTGGTAAATCAGCAATATGATTTGCGTTCCACTTAATTTTTTCACCAACACAATAGCCAGAAAAGTTCAGCACATGAAAAANAAAGCTCAACAACGTAGACGCAACAGGTGATGGGACCTCGCCAGCTCGTTGGCTACTGAGCGAGTTGAAAGTTGTTGTGTGACAGAGCCAATATATCGGAAGAGCCCGGTCACTAGATAGCAAAAAGCGTGGATAGCCGCGGGCGACGCTGTATTCCTCCAAGAGATGTAACTGGCGTCATTAACAAATTCAGATTTATTTTCAGATTCAGTATTTCAAATACAACTTCATCGTCCTGTCTACTGGTTTCGCCATATTGGATGAACGGTGTGGTTTATGGGACAGCTGTCTACTTTACATAGTTTTCTTAATTCGACAATCAGACATGGCTTCAAGTGTTGAGGTAAGTATATAATGATAAATGTTCAGCATAAGCTATGTTGTTTGAATACTGTGTAATTTTCTTGGTTAATTTCTGCACTGAAAGACTATAAATAAATCCTGTTGTGTTTAGTAGTTTGCAGCTTTATTCTGAACACTTATCATTATACGCTTACCTCAACACTTGATGCCATGTCTGATTGTCGAATTAGGAAAACTATGTCAAATAAACAGCTGTCCCATAAACTTTAGAATGCTGAAAAATTGACATACGAAATGAGTAATAATTTTAACACAAAAAATATATAATAAAAATAAATCTGGGAACGTTGGGAACAATTGAGCATCCAATGGGAACATTTGGCCGCATGAATATTACATAGACTTGGCAGCCGGTCCCGGTCCCGGTAGCCTAGTGGTCAGCCACCTGGCCTTGCACGCCGGAGGTCCCAGGTTCGATTCCTGGCTAGGGCTGGGTGTTATTCACTCACTGTCTCAATAAAAAGTGTTCATCATCACCTTCATAAAAATAGTGAGTACTGGATATGTAAACCGGCTCGAATGACCCATGTGTGTCGAGTAGTCGTAAAACCTCACCTCATCATCATCATAGACTTGACAACAGCGCACTAATTACGAATTTTTATTTATTTTAAACTTGGCAACCATGGATGCCAAACCCGTCCACCAGATGGCTTTGACCACGCTATTTTAACATTGAGTGGCACTGCTGGTTATGCTGTGTTGTGTGATCACCACTGTCAGCGCTAGCTGATTCTCACCGGCTAGTAGCTAGTAAACTCGCCCAATGTATTTGACCCTTAAGCGAGGTCCTAAAGACGCTAGCTGNACGGCGACAAGTATTCTGCTATTCACGCAAGTGAATATGCAGTAAGCAAATGTATTTGCAAATGTGAGAATAAAAAAAATAAAGAAATTGGAAATTATTGTGTACTTGTTGAGTCTAAGGTGTTTCAAATGTTGACTACACTATTTATTGCAAGTTAATAATTTACAAAAAGCATAAGTTATTTATTCAATTCGTATAGATTGGCATTCAAAATAAAAAAACACTGTTGTGCTGGCATAGTTGTTATTTGTCTGCTGGCTCATCAGTTCATAAAAATACCAAAGTTTATGACTGAAAAAGACTAAAAAGGTCCGTGGATTTTNGAAATATGACAAATGCACTGAAATAATCACTTCTGGTATTGATCTGAATAAGAGGATTAATTAGTTTAGTTGCCGTTGCTAAATGTGTCATGACTCTATCAGTTCTAGTGAAAGAAGGTCTAGTAGAACGTATATTGAACTACATTACAGTTACAGTTGATACCTGATGTCAGGTTTGTTGTAGCTATGGATGGTTGGTTGTTCTACAAGCAAATTTTATTTGTAATACCTTCTTACAATTAAAGTTACAGTGAAAGAAAACGAAACAGGACTGATACTAAACGGTTCTTTACACCCTCTCTCATAGAGTCATAGGCATGCGCAGGATCTGTTTAGTAGGGGTTAACTATTATCTGTTAATAGGGCGTGCCTACAGTTACAAGCTCTGTGTCTTTCNGCCACNATAGGTCCACAGCCCACAAGTAGCTACATGAAACTAAATTCTAACTGTATCAGCGAGCAGCGTTGCCGTACCTCCACCTAAAAACTCAAAGTTTTCTTTGTAACTATACTCTTCCCTAGGTACGTTTTACTTTCCGTATACGTGAATTCACGTAATAAAAAGGGCAAATATAGAAATAAGACATAAATACAGAGTACAGTTTTACATGCTGAAATTAGATCCCGGCAATTTAATGTCTTTGTTTTTTATCTCCTTACACAGGTATTAGGGGGTGCCTGTACACGCTCAGCATCCCCTGTGTGCACGCCTATGCCCTCTCTCATATTGTCGTGGAGTCTGTGACCATTTTCTTACCATTCTTTTTATTGTCACTGCTCTACTAAGCTCGTATCTCTGATTCCTCCTGCCGCTACCCTTGTTCGTACCCAGACAGTACAAATGGACCTACGGGACATTGAGAATATCCAATTAATATCCTCAATGTCCTGTTTACGTCCACGGCAATGTGGGATATCCACAACATCCATCCATTATATCTCAGCAATGGATATCCTCAATGTCCCGTTTACTTCCACAGGATATCCATAGGGTATCGTTGTTTATCATAAGAAAATCTCCAGCTTTTAATAATAAATTAAATTAAATCATCTACATATCACTTGATATGTCCTATATAGACATTCACACGCCAGTACAAGCACACAAAACGTTAAGTGTTACTCTTTTCACATAAGCCCATAACAGCAGCCAGCCTGCTTGGCCGAGTGGTTAGAGCACCCGACTCTCGACCGAAAGGTTGGGGGCTCAGATCCCGCATAAGGCATGGATGTTGTGATGTCAAGTATATGTGAGTGTTAAACAAAAGCAAATAGAAACAAGAGAAAGGCTCGGAAAAAGTGGATAGGTAAAAAAAAATGATGATGATGATGAAAAAAAAAAAAAAGCGCAATGGTTAGAGAGCTCGCTCAGTAATCCAAGGCCTGTCGCAAGATCAAATCTCGCAGGCACCAGCTTTTTTTTTATTCAAAATAAATTAAATNGCACAGAAAGCTCCCTATCGATATTGTAAATCAAAATAAAAAAGTGTAAATTGTTATTTTCCTCAAATTTAGCTCCAATATCCATATCATATCCCATTCTTGTCCGTTTCATGTCCCTACGGATATCCTAAGGATTTCCTGTGGATGCAAATTTGGATATCCTATGGATATCATTGTGCTGTGTTGGTACTACTAGGCAAAGTGTTAACACTGCACGGTCAATCTTTTACCCACAGAACGGCCTACTACATTCATCCACCCCTGAGTTTCCAAACTCTGGAGCTCAATACTGTTATCTGTTTTCCATGATATATATCACACACACATACACACCCCTGACACAGATTTAAAACAAATCAAATTGGCTGCCAATATACTGATATATGGTTTGAAGTCACTGTCCCATGTTGAACGGCATTAATAACTCCGCTGTAATTAAATATTATTTAAGCCAAATTTTGTATACTAGCTATATGATTGGTATATAGATGGCATATATACTAAATTCATTAAAATCTGCACAAGGGAAATCGAGATAAAGCATAGGGCTGGAAGTGGATTTTTGTCTTGTTCTTGTTATGTTTTATACAGACCAGTCTAAAGCCCGTTCTATGATTTGTAGAAACTTGGTTTTGGTTTCATTCAATATATTTTGATGTGGGGTGTCACTTTTGTTAAAATCATTTGAATCAAATAAAGGGTTCTCAATTTATTTAGGGTAAAACCACACCATTTATTCTATTGAAGGACCAGGGCGTTCTATGCGATGTATTTTGATGCGGGGTTTTTGCCTTAGCTAAAATCATTCCAATCAGATAAAGGGTTCTCAACTTATTGGGAGAAAACAACCCCCTTTATACTTGTTCTTGTGATGGTTTTATACAGAGCAGTGTACAGCTCGTTCTACGCTTTGTAGAAACTTGGTTTCGGTGTCATTCGATGTGTTTTGATGTGGCGGTGTCACATTTGTTATAATAAATCCAAACAGACAAGGGGTTTTGAATTTATTGGGAAAATCAACCTCCTTTATACTATTGAGGGGCCAGGGCATTCTATGCGTCGTAGAAACTTGTTTTATGTGTCATACGATGTATTTGGATGCGGGGGTTGACTTTTGCTAAAATCATTCCAATAAATGAATACTACTGTGTTATTAATCCCTTCTTAATTATTTCTTGATTAATTGTCTGCGAACGTTTCCATGAAAAACTAGTGTGATGACAAGGTGAAGTGAAAGGCGTGAAAGCTTGTTTGTGAGGTAAGGTAGCTATGTGGTGCACTGCTCTGTGATGTGCGTTTTGTGTGAATGATTAAGTGTTCGAGACGGGTATATTGTTGTGTTGAAAGTGATAGTCGAAGGTATGTGAAAGTGGCATGGATTAGAAAAACAAAAAACGGGACGTTTATTTAAACTAGGATAAGGTTTGANGTTAAACGGTAAGTCAAAATCGTAAAGGCCGGAGCACAAACAAGAATGTTTTGTGTTATGGTACAACATATTCCTGAATTATACAAATTTTTGATGTCAAGCCTTATTGCCGATGAATTTTTAATCCCAAATTAAATAATAAAATATTAAATGTGGGTTATTAGTTATCCGGGTCAAGGTTCATTTTTCATAACAAATTCAGCTTAATATATATACAAGAGAAGCATGGGTGTACGTCACTCTGAGATCTCAGAACTGGAAAGGTGGATTTGGCTATATATATATATTTTTGTGTGTGTAGACCTTTAGGGTGCATGAACATTTTTTTTCACGTAAAATATTTGTTTCAAGTTTAATATAGAATAAAGTTCCCATTTCAAATGCACAGGAGACAGCATTGCCATCTAATCGGCAAACTGCTTTACTGGGTAATGATGCGTACCATCTATCGACAGCTAGTTTAATAATAATCTTTATTGAACATAAGTACTTACAAGGCCAATTAATTAATGAAATATTAAATTTGGTTAAGTAATTATCCACGTCAAAGTTGAGTTTTCTTATCAAATTCAGCAATAAGGCTTGACATCAACAAATTTGTATAATTCAAGAATACATTATACCATGACAAAACATTCTATCNANNAATTTGTATAATTCAGGGATACANTATANCCTGACACAAAACATTCTTGTTCGTGCTNCTTTACGGCTTTGACTTACCATTTAACTTCAAACCTTATCCTAGTTTAAATAAACGTCCCGTTTTTGTTTTTCTAATATATATTTAAGTACATCTTTTAATTTATTAAGCTAATTGGCTTAATTAGGAATACGACGTTTAGTTGCTTTGTTCTTCTTTGTTTTGTAAGCTTGACGTTGCAGTAGTAATCCACAATATTCAGATTTTGCTCTGAGTTTAAAGGGTTCTTCTTCAAGTCTGTCTGCTGGTAAAACATTAAGTTATGACCACAGTCATCTTCCGTAAGGAATGTCAAAAGTACGGTAGTTACTAAAGCGGTCGATTTAAAAGAGCCTGTCATCAGCTATGTCGTGCGAGTTCAAAATTTGAAACATTCTGATGCATCGTTGCCATGGGTTTGAACCTCTATTAGAACTTAGCTGCCAGAGTCTTGGGACAATAAAACCAAATATTCATTCACTGAACAGTCAACCATATTTAATTAGTGACTTGTGTATAGAATGACGTCATGTGTGAACTTAAATGAAATCGTAATTTCTCTTAAGTTCTACGGCTGTTTAAAAATACTATAGTTTGCAGGTTCTCACAAATAGATAAAATATTTGTAAATCAATTAATATACACATAAGTAGTATTGTCACACTTCAAAATAGTTACCTTGACTGTTTCTATAACATTTTTCTCAACAATTTCCTTACAAGTTTTACTAACACTTTACTGGAAGGAGAAGTTTTAAATAAACTGTTTGAAAAATTGTTACAATTATTTTTATGGTACTTGAAATGTGAAATGTTACAAAACTGTTGAGCCAATCTAATGGAACTATTTATTAAATGCTTTAGAGTTACTGTTTTCGGGCTGTTTATAACCCGTATAATTTGTCATAGGAAAGTGTTAGAGTGATTAGTATCATAATTGTTAAGTGAACTATAAGGGTATTTGTTGAGAAAGGAGTTTTGAAAATGGTTAGAAACCTTTTTGGAGAAACATTTGAAATAGCTGTTAATACAAATGTTAGTTAAAAGTGTATACAAAAATGTCAGAAAAAACATATGTAAAATTGTAAGAAACATACAAAGAATCGTTATAGTGTCCTAAAATAAGTAGTGGGCAAAAGCCCTATCCCGTCCGTGGAAAAAAATTTGTTGCTATGCGGAATCCAAATTTGACTGACTCGCGANNGNAGGTGCTGCCATNTANTATCNGANTCTGTACATANTTCATCGTAATATCTGATTATGTAAAAATTTCATCATATTCCTTCATAAATTGTCATATTTTAATATTCGAATGGCTTTTGTATAAAATAAGGTTAACACTGAATGTAAACACGAACTTTTATATGACAAAAATGGTGATTAAATACATAACTACGAGGTTAAACTCACACAATATTGAAATATGTACAAACATAGATGATAGATGGCAGAACCCTACATTGCGAGTTTGATCACTTTAGGATTCCGCATAGCGACAAAAAAAATAATTTGAGGTTTGCATACTACTTATAGAATCGTGTTAGAGATACTGGGACGTGTTATACTAACTGGTCTTTTCAAGATGATTCCATAAACAAATGAACATTATTAGGTTTCGGAAAACTGTTAAGAATAGGCCTATAGTTAACAAAAGTGTCAGCGTGACTACGTGGAAAAGTGTCAAGTTATTGCGTGGGTATACTCAATAGTTGCAAAAAGTTGGAAGAATTAATCATGTACAGCAATTACTTGCCAAGACATCACACTGGCCTAGAAATTGAATAAATATGCTTCTGGACTCGGAACCCACATTCCCGAAATTAAAAAAAATAACAGTGGATTTATTTACTGAAGTTTTTTTAATTGATAGTACAAAATTAAATTATCTATGACAAACTAATTAAGTGGTACCAGTTTTACTTGCAATATGAGTAAATGCCCCTGGATTTGTACCCATGATCCTCAGATTTCAATCAATAAAAATGCATGCTTTTTTTATAAAAATCAACTATGTAGGATGTATTCTACTAGTAATTGGTTTAGTAGAATAAGTGGAGTTACCTAGAAATTAACATTCTGGCCGTAGAAGTCATTGCTTGATGTTCTGAAAGACACTTAGCGAAAACCAATGGTAGTGGTACTGCTTCAAAATATACACCAAATAAATGCTTATCAGTAGAATTCTTTGGCTAATTTGTATAGGTTTAGCGTTTGGACGAAAGGTTTGGTGGCCTAAAATTGAGTAATCGGGCACCATTTCGGTACTCATTTTGAAATCGAAGCTAGCTGGATAATCCACGGTGTTCAGATTTTCCCCTGAGTTTAAAGTGACAGTTTCTTTAACACTCTTCCTTTAACAAGTTCCTTAAAGGTTTTACTAATTCTTTTGATGATGATGATGATGTTGGCTTTACGGCACGTCAACTAATTCTTTTGAGGAAGAAAAAGTGTTAAATAAACTGTTTGAAAAATGTACAGCGATTCTCATGATAACTGAAATGAAAAATGTTATAAAACTTTTGAGTCATGTGTAATGAGAATATGTATTAAATGCTAAGGAATCACTGTTTAAGTGCTGTTTATAAAACTGTTAGGATATGTGACAGAGAATTGTTAGAGTGAATAGTATTATAATTGTTAATTGATAATGGTATTTGTTGAGAAAGGGGTTGTGAAAACTGTTAGGAAACTTTTGGGAGAAACACTTATACTTGGAAAAGCTGTTAATAAAAATGTTAGGTAAAACTGTTTGAAAAAAATGTTAGAGAAAGCTTTAGGTAAAATTATAAGAAAGACATGAAGAATCATGTTAGAGACACTAAAAGGAAAGTGCTGAGAAAATTATAAATTGGGCTTTCAAAAAAATGTTATGGTATCCAATAAAAAAATCTAATAGAAGGTTTCGGAAAACNGTTGAGAATATAGTTAGAAAAAGTGTTAGAGTGACTGTAAGAGAATTATACATAATCATATTATCAATATTTGCTCAGATATGATGCACAAATTTAATATTTTACGGCAAACACTTACCGAGACGTCACACTGGCCTAGAAATCGAATATATGATTATGGTTTTGAACCGTTGATGCCGAGATTAAAAACAATAACAGCGGAATGATTTACTGAATTTTTGTTAACTTTCAGTTCAAAATTAAATTATGTATGGCAAAAGAATTAGGAGATAGTGGGGATACTTATAGTATGGGTAAATGTATCTAGATTTGAACCCATCACACTCAATCAGTAAAAATGTATCGATGTACAATACTTTTGAATACTCGTTTCTAAAAGTCTACTATGTATGAAGCATATTTCCACTAATTAATATAGTACAATAAGTGGAGTTACCTAAAAATCAACATTCTGATAAAAGGTGTCATTATGATATTTTGAAAGACCCTTGGCAAAATCCAATGATACTAGTACTGCCTACTGGCAAGACCAATTCTAATGTCAACCAATCGATGCTTACCAANAAAACTGTTTGACTAACTTGCATTGGTTTATNGTTTTGATGAAATGTTCCGTGACCTAAGATCGAGTAATCAGCCATCATTCCGGTACTCATTTTTAAGTCTACGCAAGCTGGATAATTTAAGTTGTTAGTCACTGAAAGCACTTTTAAAATAGCATATTTTATCATAGCTTTACATGAACTTTAAAGGCTAGATATCGAAATGAATTATTAGGACTATTATTATTTCGCTTTTCAAGATACTTCTTTGTGGTCCTTTGTTTGAATGGCTGAATTAGTGAAAGAAACAGCAGTATGGTTTTGATTATGCACACAGCACTATAACCGTACATGGGATGAGTTTTTTATATTGGTTTCTCATGAAGATTTCAAGTTAACAGTTTAAGATGAAAAGGCACGTGCATGAAGTTTATATAAAATGTGAACAATGAGTGTTTCACTTCAAGGGAGAGATAAGTTTTGGATATAAGGTAAAATAGTGTCTTGATTGCAACCAACATTGTGTTTCTATAATTATTTACAGACATTTCCACATATTACGTATGTAACAGTTATTACAGAATGAGACTGGCNAATTTAATTTAAATATAATATACCTATTTAAAAGCAACCTTTGTTTGAAAATACATTTTTTGTAGTCGTACGTAGCCAAACATCTTAATTTCAGTGATTGAAACTGTTCAAGTTTTTCAGTGTTTATAATATCTGTATACAATTCTAATATTTATTTTAAATAGTTTATTTTTAATTACAAACCCATCTCACGCCACTATTTGATTGGTTTATTGATTATCGAATGTTTTCTATACAGCTATATTGCAGCTAGATGTACTTGAAAATGAACTGTGGCAACACTGTTGCATTTCAACGCCCCTCCAAAGGTCTACGTTGCACGTAATTGGAGTTCCCGTTAACAGCTTTGGTGTGAATAGGCGCTCATTAAATTGACAAGACGGGAAGTATACAACTAAGGCGCTGTGCAGGTCTACCACATTAATTTTGAAAGGGCTCTGTTGTAAAAGTCTCAAATTATGGTTCTGCAGGTGTATATGCCATTTCTGATAAATAATAATAAATTCAAAAAGTGTCCTATGTAGGTGTAGTATAGTTGTTTGTAACTTATTATTATAGTACTATAATAACAATTTATGATTTTAATGTTAACTGCTTGAGTGTGTGATTTTAACAAGTTTCTATGGATTCAAGATGTTGCGAAGCTTCATTTGGACGATATTCTATAAAACCTTACCATAGCTATACATCTAATATTTTCTATCCTCAATTTTGTTAGTGTTTTGTGTAATCCCAGTTTTGGACAAACATAACACCAGTTTAATAACAATTATCCATGCAGTATCTTATAATGGACATGTAGCAAAATAAAGGGAATCTTTATGATTGGGTTTCGTGTGTAAATAAATTGAATATATTGAGAAAAAAGTTTATTCCACATTAATGGTAAAGTTTGACATTATTATTATTATACAAATTATAATTTCATATGTACAGTAAAAACACTCATTGGTGGAAAGCCATTGTAAGTTTACAAGAATGATTACTTCATACAATTTAATTTTTGGAATGTGCATGGTCAAAATATTAATGTAACAACTATTACATAAAACACAGTGAAAAAAGGTTTATCTTAAATTCACTACAACACAGAGATATTAAATCATAATTTCTGTTGAAACAGTAGCTACAATAATGACAATTCTCACTGAGTAAAATAGAATATCAAAAACCTTGTCAGTAATCTCTTTTGTAGTTTGTTTTGCCTCAAATCTTCAGTATTTTTGTAAAAAGATGAAAATTTAAAAAGCATTATACACTAAATTAAATAAGGTACTGTAAAACAAATATTTAGTTATTACAGTATATACAACGAGAATAAGTAAAGATGGGCCAGTTAATATACCTGAAACCTAGTGAAAAGAAATTATTACTCCAAAATTAAATATACAATTATGGATATACTTTTCTGTAATTTTGTTTTGCCAAAAAAGTTGCAACTGTGTATTACATTGAAAACCAGCTAAAAATATTTAAATACATTACAAATCATAGGAAAATTATAGTAGTTTTGCTTCGTACAAATTGTCAAATTTATTTTTTTAAATAATATCATGAATTGCCATTATTGTAATACGGAGAACTATCTTGAGCCGTATTTGTCAGTTATAAATATGAGTGAACTTCTAACTCCTGTTTATTAACAAAATTTTCTAATTACGAAACACAAGCCACAATCTACTCAACATCTATAAAACTACAAAAATCATTAATGTTACAAACCATAATGCACTGAAAAGACTATGTTTTAAGAATGTGATATCGCTTTAAAAGTGTACCAGCTACTACTGAAATATTATTGTCGATAATCACAGAGGAACTCATTTAATATTGAGCTATTTCCATTGGTTAATAATAATTTTACCCTGTTTCCGTCCAACGTACCATAACCACCTTTTCAGTTTCATAAAACAGATTGATACACTCAAATAACGTGATTATATCGGAACCAAATAAAGATTTAGTTACAGCAGCAAATAGACGTTGAGCAGAGAATGGGTTGTTCTACTATTTGGAGAGACAAGACTGGAATGCAAAACTGTTGTTGCCGAACATAATTTTATTGAATTGTTGTGTAATCATTTTAGATTAGAGTAGTGTGTTACTTGATAAGTACTAACTCAAATTATAAAACAACTATACAGTACAAGCCTTCAATTGTCATATATAAAAAGGTCCTTATGAAAGCATGATCTCTGTCTNTACCAATGCACTATAAATGAAGAAACNTGGGCAGAGAAACAAAAGGCACTGCTAATCGGAAAACAGCACATCATAATATCTGGACAAGCCTTACAGTACCAGCATCGATTTTGTCATATCCAAACGAAGCGTAGCGCGAAATTTCGTTTCGCTTAAAACGCNAATTTTCGTTCACTTACCAAGCTACGAAAAATTACATTCGCTAATACGTCTTTCAGGCTTCGCGAATGTAATTTTTCGTAGCTTGGTAAGTGAACGAAAATTNGCGTTTTAAGCGAAACGANATTTCGCGCTACGCTTCGTTTGGATATGACAAAATCGATGCTGGTACTGTAGATGAAACAAATTAACTACATGTAACTAAAAAAAAAAAAAGTTGATTTTGTGTGTATAAATCATAGAACAAATATTCTGAAACTACAAAAGTTAATTACCGAGAATATTAAAAACTGCAGTTAAGGTTTATGTAACAAAAACATAATTTGTCGAGTGCCCATTTGGATATTTAGCTAAGAAAATGTTTCTTGATGCTTGTTACTAAGAACTGGATCATTACCCGAAGCTATTAAGCTTCAGCATTTGTTTACATACACTATTTTTTGTTAGTTGAATAGAGCTTTTTTGGTAATAACATTTGTGTTTACATTCCGATGGACAGGAAGCAAAACACAGTCAGGTTAAAATCGAGTCTATGAAACTCTTTTGTAAAATAGCATCAAGGGCAGTGCACTTAAGAGTATCACGTTAATTGCAAACAAGTTCCTCTTGTGAAACTCTTTCAAACATCTTGTCGTGGGAGTTGGCCATAAGTAAATTTCATTACCCATCATTCCTTGCAACTTTGTATTTATAGCGAGCTGTATGTTCTTGACTTGTTATTCTGACAATTGGATTTCGTGAGTTATGTTCTGAGATTATATGGTTAGGGAAAATTTTTGTTTTGTTTTGTTCTTGTACAAAATTTTACTTTAATATTTGAAATACAAGTTTCCTCAATTTTTTTTAGTCACCCACAGAAGGATTGCAATACATGAATCGGAAACGCGAAATTGAAAAAGCTCAAGTTACTTCTACTTACAGCCGAGAAAGCTCTATTCAATTTACATATAAAGGGTGAGAACAATTTTATGAAGTATTTTTGTTAGGTTTACTGCTGTCCTTGTAGGATTCTGTTATGGAGATTCTAATTATGTGGTTTTCGGAAGCTGGATCTTTTATACTCGATAGCCTACCTTTTTCTTCAAATCCTCTCTTTGTACCACACAATTTATTTGTTTGGAAAGAATTTATGATAAAAACTCCAGAATTGTTACTTTATTAACACTTAAATTACAGCTGAGTTATTAGTTTATCATTCGTCTTTCATTACCTTTTGGCAAGCAATGAACAAATTCATCTTGTGACTAAACAGCTGAACTGAATGGTGATCCTTTGTGTTGGTATCTGTTGTACAGAAGATTGGGCAATCTACATATTGAATCATCTCCAGATGGAAATTTAGAAACAAAAATAAAACAAAATGACAATATCAATTCAAGTAGTAGAGTATCATAAAGAACAAAAATATAATTGTGATTTATAGGTATTGCAATCAAATCGAGTTGAACAAAAGTTTTGAAATGTTGTGTTGAATTGGAACCTAACCGAGCTTTACAAAACGTGCATCAAATTTGAGCTGAATGGAGTTTTAAAAATTGTTGCTGAACTGAAGCTGAATCAAATCTAAACAAAATACATGATATTGGACCAAAGTTTTAAGTGAAATTTAAATCAAATTAAGCCAAATTAGCACAAATGTTACATACTAAAGAAACTCTAAAATCTCAACCCCTTTAAGTGACTACAGGACAGTGAATTTGGTTATATTTTGTAACAGACTTATTTTTAATTCATTATAAATTTGAAAATGTACAAGTTAAGCATTTTTATTTTGAAACAAACTCGAATCAAACTTTAGAAAGGGACATCAAACTCGAACACCAACTTTGAACTTTGCATGGGATTTTGAAATTTCAGACATGTTTACAAATTATCGACGTCCTTCTTCATCTTTTGAATTTAATATCTGCACA
Organism: Machilis hrabei; assembly: GCA_003456935.1. NCBI lineage: Eukaryota > Metazoa > Arthropoda > Insecta > Archaeognatha > Machilidae > Machilis > Machilis hrabei. Next base: position 12,468 of record KZ871136.1, on the reverse strand, counting down.
AATATAAATTCAGGATCATATAACTGAATCCAGAAAGGTGTACAAGGAATACAAGATGGCAGTTAATCTGGAGGAGGAATATTTAGATTAGTTTATATGGTAAAAAAAGGATAGTATGTCAAACTAACCTTTGGAATTGTTAGAATTTTATGAATAAGCAAAGAGCTTACTTTGTGCAGTTGTAAATCTATAATGTTCATTTGGGAGGAGTCTAAACTTGAGAGTGATAATACTGATCTTTGAATGTCAATTGATTTGGCAATACCTTCACTTACAAGATATTCTTGTTTTGTTTAATATGTTATTGCAAGAGCTATAGTAAAACCTGAATCTGGTCTGTTTATTGATGTACTTAGTTAGAAATCTCAAGATAAACTTGGTTAACATATAATTAAAAACACTCACTGACTCCAGCCCTTTGAAATGTGATCAACTGGGGGGTCTATTCTTGCAAATAGTGTAACACTGGCACATATCAGCTACCTTGCTAGGCTTGGGAGAAAAGCAAACAAAACACTTTAAGGTAACGAACTTAAAGGTCCATATTACAACTGTTAGGGAAAATTAGCGTGTTTTATTTATGGCAAAACTTGTGGATACTGGTGATTTCTTATAAATTATGCACAGCTATAATGGTGTATATTTCTGTATGTCGTAGCCTGTCAGTGTAGTTCATTTTTATTAATTTCTGAGTGGATCTCAAGAAGGTAAAAATCAGATGAAGTAGGTCTCGGCAGTCAAATAGTTGAGTACCACTTACATCCAGTCATGTAATCATTCCTCATGTCATGATTTAACAATTTTTATCTGTAGATCATAGTATTTTTATATTCTTTTTACCCTTGACAGGTTGGAAAACCCTATTTTGTATTTATAAATGTGAAATAACTTCTCCAAATACATTTTTACAAAATGTAACACAGAATGTCTAATTCCTTGCGGCAAGAGTATCAGTGAAGAGAGTGAACTAAAAATTCAAAACTCTTTGAATTTAAGTCAGCTGAAGACTAAATTCCTTTGAAAATGGTAATCAAATTATTGTTTAAAAAAATGTGTTCATATGCAAGGTATGAGGCTTTTTGTCCAGTAGGATCGTGATGGTGAAGCAATTTTGCTGGAAAATGCTGGTGCATCTTCTATATAGTTTCTGCTGTATATTCTCATGATGTTTAATGTCTTTTGTTCATCAAAGATAACCTGTTACAAACATTCTACAGCGATGGAATTTATTGTCCGATCTCACAGTGGCATAAGTATGCATTGACAAAGGGAGACTATGTATAAACCTATGATACAAAGGATCAATTGGACTCTGTACCATTATATAATTGGTATTTCACCACATCATAGCCTATCTGATTTTGACACTTTTAGAAGTTTATTAATGACAAAAACGAAAAGTTTAATACTAGCTTAGTGAGGAATCTGTTAGATGAAAAATGATTTACTTTAGTGAATGTGGATTTTTATTTAAGACATTACAACATTTTGTGGAATTATAAAAGATTTATGATGAATGGTAGAATCCCCTAAGAATTGTTATTTTATGTTTCATGCAAATTTTACATGTTCATTTATTTCTTTCAAACAAAACACACAATACTTGCACTTTGTTTTTAACACTGAGAGTAAATCTAGTAACATGAGAATTATTTTGCAATTATATTTGCACTTACTAAAGTTAAAGGAACGAGTAGTAGCTCATCAAGTAACAACTCTCTGCATTTTGAAGGTACAGCAATATTCATATAAAACTTAAAATGAAGCTCAGCCTTCAGTTCATATTCATGAAGTGTACTGTACCTGTAGTGAACTGTTGTTGAAAGGAAAGGTCACTGAAATGGTAATAGTTTTTTTTTTCTGTTTCATGATTAATAGAAGTTTTATTTCTGCTTAGCTTTGTCTGTTGTGAAGAGTTTGTTCAACTGGTTGTTACTTAGCTAAATTAACTAAAACCATCTTACGACTTCTGTTTATCCTGTAACAAATAATATGTTTATTATACACAGGCATAGAGCTCAAACATGCTTGTAAGCATATACTTATACAGCTAATTAAACCTAANAAATAAACAGATTATACACAATATATTCTTTATGTGTTGTATATCACTGCAACTTAGGTGTTACTATGTATATACACAAGTAATAATTCTGAAAATATGTAAAACAATAAAACATTATATCATTAACACTAAATTTTTATGTGCACACTCCTTGAAAATACAATAAAACAATGACAAAATTTGGGGGTAGCGACTGGTTTAAACATCCACACGAATTTAGTAAGTCGTGACCAGGGTTTGCCTTTTTAAAATACGCAGGGAGAGTAAGAAAACGGGAATGTATCGATCGACAAACCAATCAATGACTGTCGACAGTTCCTACACACGCACACATGCCTACTTATGTTCAAACACATCTCCATACATTCATGTTCATTCCATTTTCTTTTATGTAAATTTCTACTTACTGAGTGTTAAAATTTATCAATGAGTAATTTTAATGTAAAAAAATGAAGCAACTGTCTTCACTTCGATGTTCACTTCACGTTATCTAGTAGTACTTGAAGAACGACTGAAGAAAACATTATATTTTCCTTTTGGCACAGCACGATGCACAGTTACACTGTTGACGTGTGCTTCTTAACATGCATACTTCAAAGCACGAGTTAGTAATGACAGAATACACTAGTTCAGTCTCAATATATATAGTACTTTATAAAAATTTTAATATCACACATTAATGTTAATGTTCTGATCACAAATACAATTGGTAAAAAACAAAACACATTGTCTTTACAACACAGCATCAAGCATCATCGTGTCGCAGGCTCTCGTCGAGTCGTTTTCCAGACTCGATTTAAACGGCCGTTTCGGAAAAACACTTTGACGATCAGAATCTTGTTGTACTGAGAACCACTTGACCAGATTTTGAATGAGATGGCTGACTGCCCACGGAATGAGCTTGTGGGGTAACCTGAATAATATACAAGGAAAAAAAAAGGTTGTTACTCATACAGTTTTCTCTTAAACAGAACTTGAGTTTTACTAGACAGGGTGAAGCAAAGCTAGCATGCACAGATGAAAGTAAGGGAGGAAATGTGCTATGTACACGTGTGTATTTGTTAATCTGGGTTTCAAGTACACTCATTCTTAAGCTACTACACCACAAAGAAGACAGTGAAGAGTGAAGATATTCAGTTGACCTCATCCATGTCACAACTCACTTTACGATGATAGAATTTTGTCACTCGCTTGACAGACAGCTGGTGGTGGGTTCTTTTTATATTTATGCTGATTTGTGGTATCCCACTTTTAACATTCCTACTGGAAGACACCTACGCTCATACCAGGAGTCAGCCCTGGGGTTTGAACACTGAACCTCTGGATCAGAAGGCAAGCATTCTACAATTAAGCCAACCTATAGGTTATCATTATTATTTTTGGAAGTATAGGTGCTGAATAATGTATTGGCCTATATATATATATATATATATATATATATATATGTTACACTTTTAAGGTCACTGGTGCAGGCATGTCATCAGTAGCCTCGCAAGCGCAAAAACGACTATTGCCTCGTTCGAGATGTGGACGCCACGGCGAAAGGTTCAGGCGTGCTTCAGTTAGCAGAATTTAAATGCGGCAATTGTGTCTGTTAAGTTTTCCACAAATGTGAAAGTTTGATTCATAATTGAACAACAACAGATCAAGATCATTGTCATTGATACAGCTCATCATCTCAGCAGCGAAATCAGCTGTTAAGCGGTGATCATGTGGCTTAAGGTGTTGAAGAAGTTGAAGTTTGTATATATGCAAACGAAGACGTTTGTGAACAATGTCGTGAACTGTTAAACGAGGAATCTGCAGTTCATTACTACTTTGTCTAATCGACTTACGTGGGCTTCTACAGAATGACTCACGCACCCGATTCACTGTGCTGTCACAACCATAATTTTCAACTATTCTTCTTGATGTTTCATAAAGTTCGTCCTCCGATAATTTAATTATTTTTAGTGGTTGAGGAAAGTGTTGACTAGATGCGATATACTGTAGAAGACCTATTTTTGTGACAGTTTTTTTTTTACAAAAATAATTATATTTAACAATAGAAAACTAACAAATAATTTTAAATTATAAAGGTTATTAAATTTTTTTCGGAGACTCCCTGAACGCTGGGGGTAGTTATGCCACTGACTCAGCTATTACTGCTAAATACAATGTTGATAACTATTATGATGATGCAAATCAGTGGCGGCTCATGGATTTGTGAGCTGCATGTTTATCCCACAGTAGGCAGATATGCAGGCTTTTATTTAGAAAATTATGAGAAACCATTATTATAACATATTTATATAAACAAATACTGCTTCCTTAGTTATTCCAGTTTTGTACTTTTTTATTAACAGAA
>KZ871134.1:48830-64333 GCA_003456935.1 Machilis hrabei | reverse complement strand
CTCAGACCAAAAATAAACTGTTTTTGACCAAGTAAAGCGTTCTGAGTGACAATATAATTGTAATATAATTACACTTATTTTATAAGATAAAAAAAATTAGTTGCTACATATGTATCTCGAAATCAAGATACTGTCCACTGATAAAAAGGCCGATTACTCAACAAGAAAAATAAACCNTCAAGCATAACAAATGTTAAGAATACAGTAAAGAACACAAAAGCATATAGCCTTGTAATTTCACGGAACAGCTAGAATAATTCAAGATAAAACTGTTTATAGTCTAACTAAATAACTGAAGATAAAACTGTTTACCGTTAAACGACAATGTTCAAGTTTGTATAAATACTACAAAAAAAAAACGTCGGAATTTTATCGATTACACGTCCGCTGCTGGGTGATTGTCGCCTAGTGTTACTACTGTATAGGTAAAATAGTCATTGAAAACAGTAACCAGTAACATCGCTGTTTATGATGACGTATTGTTTTATGTCCCGTCCACGTGTCATGGGTCAACCTTTTATTATTGTATTTGTGATTACGATGGAGAACAACACCCAATACTAGGCGATAATCGAACCCGACAGTCTCTTCATCTAAAGCCCAGTACACTGTTACGATTAATAATCTAGCGCGGTAAGTGACGGTTTATCAAAATTGCTAACGAATACAAAAATCAACGTTTAAGTTGAGTGTCCTAGAATAAGCAGTTGGTAAAAGCCCTATCTCGCCCGTGGGAAAAAATTGTTGATATGCGGAATCCAAATTTGATTAACTCGCGACGGTAGGTGCTGCCATCTAATATCTGATTCTGTACTATTTCATCATAATATGTGATTCTGTAAATATTTAATCATATTCCTTCTTGAAATTGTCGTATTTTAATATTCGAATAGCTCTTGTATAAAATAAGGTTAATAGTGAAAAATAAACACGTATTTTTATATGACAAAAATGGTGCTTAAATACGTAATTACAAGGCTTAACTCACGCGCTATTGAAATATGTAAAAAAAATAATAATAGATGGCAGAACCTTCCATTGCGAGTTTTATCACTTTTAGATGCCGCACAGCGACAAAAAATTAATTTGAGGTTTGCATACTACTTATTTTAGACTACTGTACTAATACTGTCTACGTCAATTTATCACGTATGACCACCACTACTGTACAATCAAGTTTTATTTAAAAATATTATCAGGTGTACCAAAGACGTTGAACTACTGGCCTACTGACTTAAAAATAGTTATCAATTATTATACATCTTCTCGCATATCCATTAGTCTACAAAAGGTGCATGGACAAGGCTGACACGTAATATGAAACCTGCACATTGCACATAGCCTCATACAACAGTGTACGTTTATTCGTGGAAATAAACACAGAAAACTAACGTGATATTGATTTGTCTTCATTACCAGAAAACTATTAACGGAACGGAACGAACAGAAGTGACAGCTTAAATCAAACAGATCACAATTCTTGCTCAATTTCTTGGCTGAACTGCTATGCCAACCATTTAGCTGTTCCGAATTCCACCGGCCACAAATGAGCATCACTGGTCAGGGGCTTTTTCTTTTTCTTCTTCTTTACGGGCTGTCACAAGGACTTATGAAGCTTGGCCCTGAGTTATTTGAACGCCATCAAAGAACGACAAAAAGTTATCCTTTGTTTGATTCAAGCACTGAGCTTTTGTCTAGTTTTACTTCTTGTGCAACTTCACTAGTAATTTTCATTGCCTGCGACACATGGGAGATAGGACGTTTAAATGTATGTCTTTACATTTTTAATCCAGTACTGCTAATACAACATAAGGCTAGAACTACCTCATGACAAACGCTAAAGCCATACCCTGTCGTTTACATCTTTAGCTCAAACACTGAGGTTGTCTAAAACATTTATGTTTATTACCTTTATCTAAAGTTGTCCCCACNAACAATCGTAAGACCAGTTTTCCATATAAGGGTTGCAACACAGCGGAGTTTTGCTTTCATTTTTTTTGTTAGAAAATATGGGTTTACCTTGTAGTTAAGTATAGTCTAATAAGGGTTTCTGTCACTAAANGCTGAGCGGAGTGTCAGTTTCCAGTTACAAACTTCGCCTCTTAAAAAACTGGCCTTACTCTTGCAGAGGATCAGCTATTGCTATACAGACGTTAAAATACCTTCTCTTAATCCAGGAATCTGTATGTATATTTTAAAGATGATACACGCAGGTCAACTAAAACGGTTTGACCTCATCATCGCGACGACGCGTTTTGTCGTTCTTTATGCGAATGGTTTGACGCAAGTGGACAATCGACGCGGAAAAGATGCTCACCGAGAGACGAGACAACGCCCAAAGACACTGGTTGCTAAAAAGAACGAGCTAGAGGGAGAGCAAGCGAGTGAGTGAGTGAAGGAAGATTCTGAAATTGCCTCATCCCTTAATAAAATCCCTCCCGTCTTCAGGCGATGCGGTAACGAGGAATCGCGAAGCGAAAGAAGAAGGCCAAAACCCGCAACGATTCCAATTTCTATGTTCCTGCCCTGGGCTCTATGCGAAAAGAAAAAGAGGAGATCTGGAATTTGCGACTCATCGATTGAAAATGACGAGAGAATTCCTCGAGTATCGTACGCTAACAATCGATGGATATATGCCCTTCAGAGAGGGTACGCTAATGCATGCAAGAGATTCATCAATCTGCAGTAATCATAGGTTAGTACTGAGTTGAGAAGGAAGTACGAGTGCATACACGTTTGTCTCANTTATGCGGTGAGTGTCATATATGTTAATGTGAAGTACTTTCCACACCTGTCATACATCCGACAACGATCGGAGCTACACAATCTGTGTATATCACATCGGAGATTTCATGTGCAGAAATAATGTTAGTCCTACGGTAAGGATATGTAACTTCATCGGTGCTACATCCGCCATTTAAATGACACTATTTATAATGTATGCAATATTCTTCGTGGAAGTACTGCAGAGAGGTTCTGGTAAAACTAGTATCTAAGAGGAACATTGTAGGAGTTAAAGTGGCCTATCAATGGAATCCCGCTGATGCAAGGAGCCCTCTATATGATACCATTATTTTTAAACATAATTTCTGAGTATTTCAAGTCTCGCTCTCANCCACTAATTTAGCACNTAAGGAGGAAAAACGACATCAGCTCGATCAACAAGTTTAGGATGCAATAAGTTAGTAAATATCATNNCATGTTTGATCAGGAATCGTGCTGAATGGCAGTAAATATACTGCATTTTTAAGTGTGTATTTAGCGGTATGGTAGGTTTCAAATAACGAACACCGCANTCGATAAATATTATTTAACTTTTAAGACCAGCCTCGGATATGTTGCTGAAGACTGGTGCCTGAATCAGAGTGTAAATAAACTAATAGAGAAGTAGTGTATATGAACATCTTAAAACATCTAAACTATACTTGTAGTTGATTCTTAAAACGTTGTAACTCTAAAAACTTGTAATTAGCCAGCAGTGTCAGTACTGTACAGTTATAAACTATTTGAAATGCAAATAATTNAAACGTTACACAACAGGTGAAGTGCGTTTTACACATTAAATATGATACCATATTAAAAAAAAAAACTCATTTTACTACCTACTTTCCTAGTTAATTAGCCCTAACAAAAGGGCATACGCAAGATAAGCCAAGAAACAAAAAGAATGTTTACTTCTGTGGCATTCACGCGAACAATTAGGTGCGACAGTAACAAAGGTATACAGCAGCGCCTTGTCGAAATGTGGCGGTGGCGCGCTGGATTATGCCTAAACAGTCGCGCCATCTCTCGACAGAATTCATTATATAAAAATCAATAGAAGCGACGTGGTTGTCGCCGGCGTCCAATTTTGGCGTCGGTAAAGGCGCGCCGGAAAAAAAGAATGTGGCAAAAGTAAAGAAAATAGTGTATTCTCCAGGTAATAGCACAGCCGAAACAGTTTCTTACCTGGAGAAACTACATTGCTCAAGTTTGCAGAGCCCCACAGACATTCAGCCTCTGCGTCCAGGAATCAATATGGGGTAGGAAAGTGTGTAAAAAGGGGGTAGAATTCTTTCTTTCTTTCTTCATCATATATGCTGTCAACCTTTCATTGATTTTTCTCTGAGCACTCCGTCGTTCGTCAGAAAGACGGTCGTCGCTCTTTGGTCTCTTCGTTAGGCTGCTGGAAGACGACAACTTCGTTCTGACATTTTATTTTTCAGAAAATATTCCTCAGNCTCGGAAAAGGAAGAAACGACAATTTCCTGCTTAGCAAAGCATTAACTAAAAAAGAGAAACGACTAGGTATTGTACACTTATGCTATTTCTTCTCCGCTGTCATCGCATTCCGTTCGCCTTCATCCTCAACCAACCTCATCCNCGTCTATAACCACACGAAATGGACATTAGCGCTGTCACACTTTAATTAGTATTATTAACAGAAATACAGAAAAGGTCCTTCCAATTTTCTGCACCCCACAGGCGGTGAGAAGAACAAAACATCTTCACCTGCCCGGTGATCAGCATTCGTGACGTCATTAAAGAGATGCGGTCTGTCCAAAGAATCCTCAAGAGAATACTCGACAAAGACGAAGCGTGGAACAAGGCGAGGACGGTCGCACAACTATTATCTTTCAAACTTAAAAAAGAGCTTGTACCAAGGTTACAAAAAACATATTATAGTGACTGTAATAAAAATACGTCCTTTTTTCGTCCATCAACATGCTTCTTTAAAATGAGGCGAAGGAGATGGAGGACAGACTGCCAGCCTGGTGNTTCTGGTGCTACTGCAATGGTAGCGAGAGATCGGCGACCAGGTAATGACAAAGATTCTNGAAGGCTTTGAGAAAAGCGGACGAACAGACAGGCGGACAACTAATTACTTCGCCATCCTATTAGAGGTAATCTGTCATCTCGTTCGTCGCTTCTTTTACATACTTTATCGGTCATTAGTTTAATTGTTAGAGTCTTCTGATTTAGCGTGGCAAACTTGAACATTCTTTCTTTCTTCCTTTCGTTCNCTTGTCCTTTTTGTTTTCATTTCTTTCGGAAGATGTAACTGAAAGACGTTCTGAAAAGGAAAAAGTGCTAATGCCGACCAGACAAAAGCCCTCTTCATTATGACCTAGACAGAAAGCCGAATTGTCTTATATCCGGAGAATGGGAAGCAAACGGGGCAGGACGATGAAGAAATGTCATAGGCATAAGGCAAATAGGGTGTAAAGACAGCTGCAAGAATTGGTACAANGAGGGGAAGAAGCAAGAGAGAAAGATAAAAACAGTACTAAAGCCGTAAAACAAAAAGTACTTTAAAAACGGCCAACAATTCGCCNTTCAGTACGTAATCACAGTACAGTCATCATCATTAGATGACGTAGGGGGCGACAACCTGAACACAGGGGCATGGAAATTCCACAGTGCATGAAGCGAAATAAATTATATTTTCACTTACAATTTGCACAAAAACTCTAAACTGACAACTCTACATTATACACTGCATGTTAAAATTACAAAATAAATAGGTCTATTAAAAAAACACCTATCCCACTTCACAGACCTATGCTTAGGTTCACGGNCAACTTTTCCTGTTTCGAAACATGCGTACCAAATCGCTTATGGGCTTATACCCTTACTAACGCACNGTAAGTTATATCTCCAAGCCACAGTATAACCTGGATAAACATTTACGCTAGATACAGTTATTATTATTACATGTGTTGCAGAACTGTGGTAGTTTAAAAAAATCATACATGCGTGGAGGGAGCGTACCATTTAGGGTATGAAACCATTAACAGCAATAATTAGCTCTACAAATAACACCGAACGCTTAAACTTACGTTGGTGAGTGCCAGTTCACATCTGCTGTCAACGATATGTAGCCTAGTGTAATCTCAACACTACTTACATTAAACAGGCCGAGTGCAGAAAATGTGTACTTTAGGCCTCAAACATACCTATATGAAGTAACAATGAAGATTTTGTATCCTTTTTGCCCAAGGCAAAAATCGTAAAATCACAAATGCATAATAATATGGTGCAGTCCTACCCCCACGAAAGCCTTATAGGTTAATTTCTTGTAAGATATAGCTGCATTGCACACACATAAAAAAAAGCACAATAATCGTCTGTTGGTCATGGAGTAAATTCAGTTATGTCTTCGGAGCCTATTGCTGTACGTAAGCTATTTCGAGTTTGATTCCCCAATAATTTTTTTTTGTATTTTTTCTATAAATCTGGCCTATCTCAAAGGATTTTGTCACACTTGCGAAACTTATTAAATACAATGTTGTGTAGCCTGCACTGAATTTTTAAACGACATGAACATACATAATTCCAAAACACAACTTGTTTTACCATCATTTTACTGATATAGTAAACCAAAAAGAGAGAAATACGAAGAATATTTAAAGACTGGATACTACAAATCAAAGCGGTGCAAGCATATGGGATACAGAAAATACATACATATTTATGCTGCAGTTTTGACTGATGTTAGTGAATGATGTATCTGACTAGTAACATGGGATCCCACTTCCGTCAAAGCCACCTTGTCACCTGATTCTGGCAACTCTCGTGGACATGTTGGCGTTCATATTCGTCAAAAGAGGAGGGGCACTAGGCAGAAACAAAGCGATTTCTGACCCTCACGCGACACAGAGTATTAGCCCCATGATCCTTTTTTATGTACTGGTCAGGAGTTCTTATCACATGTCGCCTTGTCCTGTCCGAAAGAATTAATGACCATCATGGGAGTCGCAGAGACCGACTAATGCAGATAAGAAGAGATTAATGAGAGATATGTAAAATGCAAAGTGCTGTATTCATGTGTGTGTTTAACTAACTAGGCTCAACCGTGCATTTATAAGCATACGCATACACGCACACACTACACTAACACGCGCCATTTTTTAAACTCCTGATAAGAAATCGCCCTTCTCAGCATGAATCCTGATTTACAAGAAAAGGAAGTGTTGCCACAACAGCTTCCGCTTTTGGCTCCCTTGTGTGTACAGAGAAGGTGTTAAAAAGAGTTTAGGGAGTTTAGTGTAATAAAAGCCCCCCCCCCCCTTATTGCCAAGAACACGCATATTAAACACAACGAAAAAAAAAATCAAATCAGTATAAGTCGTCAAAATAATGCATTTCAGAAGATTAACAGAAAAATATATAATATAAATCTGAACCAACACGAAAAATACAAATAAAAAAAATCACAATTAAACTGTGTGTAACCCCAAATTAATTAAAAAAAAATCACCAATAACGTATATCACATCAACTTATTTACCAGAATCACATAAAAATTACGTTTCCATCATTAACAACGCACAGACTAACATATAACTTATAATAAAATACATCTAACCATGCAATCTACCTTTAACGTCTTTGACAACGGCCGAATAGTGTTACNCACTTAAATTCTCACGATTCAATTCTTGAACAGACATGGAAAAAGTACCCAAAATATGCGTCTGTTTAACGACTACTATCACTAAATTTAGTTTTGTCATCTTTATTTCTGATGTAATTTGATGGTCTACGTTTAGTTGCGGTTCTTAATCAAAGCAAATAAGATTCTACGCAAATAAAAATATACTCTACTAAAAATAATTCAATACGATAAATTGAATCACAGTTAATTTATTTACTAATTGTTATTATGATGGTTATAACGAAATTTTTGTGTTCACGAACAATATTACAAAAACGAAATTCCGTAGCTTGCTGGACAAATACTTTGATATTAGAAGTTAACAGCATCGGTTATGTCTAAAAATTATTTACAGCTTCTTCAGTATACAATCAAAAACAGACTAACAACTGAAATTTAAAATTAAACTTTATCCCTCGAGGCAGACAGTTAAATATGACATTTCAGTTGTTAGTCGGACTTTGATTGTGTAGTGAGGATAGGCCTATATAAATATTTGTACATAATTTGTAGACACAGTACCACTGAGGAAGGTTATACATAATTACCGAAACATATAGCATTTAATATTAAAACTGTTTGTCCAGTCAACCATGAAATTTCACTTCATATATACAGTAACGAATATTACAAGAAAATATCAGGAATTTAGTTCCTGTTTTCATAGGACCACTAGTGATGGCAAAATACATTTTGTCACGANGTTTCGTTTGCTGAACTTAAATCTTTATGGAAGTGATAAAAAATTGTTTACACTAAAATTAAAATATTCATACTATTTTTATATCATCAATTTTAACATGGTCTTTATCAGTTTTGTGAAGGCTTCAACATACAAGTCGACGCGTCTTAACCAATAATATTTTTCATTCACTAGTAGCCTGTATTTCCTAAACCATACTTGAAAACCAAGAATCAAATATGCAAATTAAATTAAAGGTTGTCTTGTTAAAGTACTATGTAAAGTTCATAAAAAAATCGTTGAAAAAAAAACTAGACATTTTCGTTATAGCCCTATGTACACTCCAACACAAAATACACTGTAATACCAGCAAACTCGACATACCACCTGAGTTTCAATTAATTCCTTCTAATCTAACCCTGGCTGGTGGTATTTTTATAAAAATGCTAGTAATCCAAAAGAGAACTTGCAAATACATATAACTATTTTATTCTTCACCGCAAGAATATTGCAACNTTCTCAAACAATAATAAAGATACGAAGGATTTATCCCCGAGATAAGCATTACGCACACGCTATCGGCTATTAAGCTCCGACTTAACGATATGTGTATGGCAATATCAACTTACTGGGACCGGTAATGAAAAGTAACTGACTTTTTGAAAGTATACACNAATATCAATATTGAGAGAGCTTTTACACATTTATTTTGTCAAGTTAACTCACAAAACCAACTATGTAATTATACACATTTTCAATGACCATTCTTAAATTAATTTAACCTATAACCTGACCAGTATATTCACAACTGTGTAATAAATAACCGATGTAGTACGGTACACATTTTACCACAGTGAAAACTCGGGGTTGACTGCAGTATAACTTCGGAAAATGGNATATACTCACAAACTTAAGAGGTCTAGTGTGCGCTAAACAACTCATTTGTGTTTTAATACAGCTTTTAGCAGAGTAACGAACATCGTGAAACGTNTAAATGTGTTATTTTTTGTTATCTAGAAATCCACCGTCGGATTTTGTTTTGACAAAGATAGTAAGTAACCTATAGGAGCACAAGTCAATGTTGTGGTAATTTACTGTTGNTTTTTCAAGGCATACGTTGAAAATGCCTGCAGTATGCCTATAACGCCCACACATGTTGTCCAATAGCAGGAGTAAACTTTAAAACAGAAAGTAGACCTACGGGTGTTACCAATTTACGAAGTGTTAGTTTTCGTTTCTGTATATATAGGCCTAGAACAAGAAGCACCAAGCTGAATGTTCACTACACGGCTAAAACCAAACGTAATAATTACTACAAGCGAGTCCATTACTAAACTTTGTTACAAAAAAATCCTAATATACAAGGGCTGCTTGTCAAGATATAAGATATCTTGCGATATCACAAATATACAATCTCCCATTCCTATCATATGTAACTTTTTCCCCCCATAATTAAGTCACTGATAAAAGTAGTGTGATTAACAATCTTTAAAAAATATAGTTTATGTAAACATATATAAATTTCATGGGTTCGCGTGTTTAATGTTACTATTCCCGCTCCACACATCAACATGTACTGAAAATTGACCTTAAAATGAAATTAGATGATACTTATTTTTGTGAGTTAACAGTATAATGCTTAATGATAACACAAACTATGGCCTATACACATCAACAACAACATTTAATTATCTTCTGTACCGCAACAAGTTCTTGCCTTTCTAATTAGGCCTAGCCTACCTAAACTTACAGAGAAGCAATGAAGTTAGTTCAGCTGTTAGTAAGACTTTGCCCCAGTGTAAACAGAATCGATACTAATGTGCTGATTACCTTGTCAGGTGCCGAAAGAGAAACCAAACCCAAGCTATTATTACCTATCTTTGAAAAATGCAACTAACTACCATAATGTTTTAATTATTACACATTTAATGAACATATGTTAATGAAAATATATCCCAATTAGGGTAACACATATAACCTTCTAAAGCAGCAAGCATATCACCAGCTGTNTATAGCCGATACCCAAATGTCGGTTTATAACAAATATTGACACTGAAACCAGAACCTACCTACTCCACAGGTTTAGCTCAAACTTCAGTTTGACAGAGTTCAATGTTTGCAGGTTCGCGAAACCAAGTTCTCGCTAATGTTAGTGCAGTATGCGGTCAACTAGGTCTGGAGGGGCTCACACATTGTGGGGGATTTGGCGTGTGTGTGTCTATGTAGTGCCCTAGTGAAAGAGAGAGAGTGAATGTGTGTGTATGTTTCATCCAACATGCCACTAGTACAGAACACGAAACGGTCGAAGGCGAGGGTGTTTTGGACAACAGAAGCGCTCGAAATCTCAAAGTGCTCGCATACACCAAGTTGATTTTATTTTTCAAGATAGGCCTTGACAATGTAAACCGACGTCGCTACACGACTTCTTTCACTCAGTTCGTCTTTCTCCTTTAGTGAGGCGAAAACACAGCCATTTGTAACAAGCGGTCGGGAAGGCAGGGCAGCAACCAACGCGTTGTTGTTTTTATCGCTTCGAGAGGAAAGCTTCGTTCGAGTCCCTGAGGCCTTCAAAAGCCGAAGTTGGCGAACGCAGCGGACACCGAACACAGTTGGACTGGTCCGACGTTTTTTCAACTCACGGAAAAGAAGGAAGAAAACAACCAACCTCTACCAACTCGGATGTAGCCAAGCCAACAACGAAAACGAGTAGTTGGCGTGTTTGAGTTCGCCGAAAGAGAGCTTCAGACACTGAAGAGAATAAAAGACCGCAGTGAGGCTGACAACATCTCGGCGATCGTGAGCATACTGCCCGAGAAACGAAAAGAAAGCCACCGCGAAGGAAAAACTACACTAGACGCAACGCGTATCTACATAACACTACATTATGAGTGACAAATTTTGCATCATATTATGTTCCTGTGACAGTGTTTAGGTCTGTGTTCACTATGCAGAATATAAAAGTGCATGTGCTAGCAGTGACAATGATATACTACTATTAGATGTACCACAACATATAGTTCATTTAATTAATTAATTGATTACTTAACCAATTTACCTGTTTGGGCTCGGTGACAAATGCCTGCCATGTCCCCATGTGGTCGTCTAATAACCGTAGCCACGTTCGCCGGCAAACGATTCCGCCAATCTTCGTTTTTCAAACTTCACTTCCAGCGCGTTATTTTTGACAAGCTTTATTTTTTGCGCGACCAATACTGTAAAGTTGGCCAAAATTCGTCGCCCCAAAGTGTCTACCGTCCTGCTTGACTTGTCCTGCACTGTTCACGTTCTGCGCGCCGTCTCACGACTGCCTTCGTCCACGTATTTGCATGGCGATCCGGGCCTAATTAATGCCAGCCATAATGGCCGCGATTGCGTAGAAAGTGTGAGCTCGACGCGGTAGGGGGAAAAGACGCCAAATGGGCATAAACATCGGAGATTTTGAGAAAAATTCCGACGGCGCACTCAACACTACAACGACGAAATGCTTTCTTTACTTTACCAGGAATGAACAGTAAGTACGCAAGTACATAAGTTAGACTACTTTAACTGTAACACAAATAAGTTAGTTGCACTTCACAGTTTCACACTGCACAATATTGCTTATGAAAGTAGTAACACTCGAGAATGTATTCCAGTTGTAATGTGTTATTACGACAGTAATTAATTNGAAAAAATGTTCACTTTGGTGTGTCATACACTACAACACCTCTATCTGTATACGAACTTGCGAGTCAGTTTAAATTTAAACACTGTGGTTGTGGAAAATACATTCACAAACAACACTAGTTACGTAATATTTACACAGAACACACAACTAATTCAATCACTACACACACAAGTTTTGAGAATGACATTCTTAAATCGCTGTGATAGAAGAATTTGTAGTCCGTTCTTTTGAATCAGTCACTGTTTGCACGAAATGCTGCTACGCTGTACGTCCAACAACTCGCTCGCACACACACGTAAACATACACTCACACACACTGAGAAGTCAGCACGCGTCGGAGTGTGGTTTGAAAGGAAGGAGGTGAGAGTATGGAGACAACGTAGCTACAACAAAAACAGTGTAGATAGAAGCAAACCGTCTGTCTGTTCTTGACTTCACGCTCAGCGAGTGTCGACCGGACAACAGACGCACAAACACTTCTGAACTGAAGCCCTCGACTCTCAACACTAAATTAGAGCTGGGAATTAATTACGGAAAATAGCAGCATGTGATGAGCGAGTGTGCTCATTATACGCGAGCCGGCCAACCAGCCAATCCCAGCGCTCGCCTCCACTCAAAGAACTTGATATCCCGGTCATCAAAGGATTCTATTCGCTGTTTAATTATCTGCATTATAATGTAAACTAAAGGGTCCACAGGGCGGGGTCATGTAACCATTGGTTCTATTTGCATATCACTTCATATAAAAGGAAGGCGGAGCTAGCGACGCCACGTACCAATAGAAAGAGAGCTCCACCTCCCGGCCCAGCCCACTCGACACCTTTTAACTTCACATTTGCATATCAAGTTTTCATTGTGGGCATCACTGCGCAAAAGCAGTGTCTCTTGCTCGCGAGCGTAATTACTCGCGCGTTTTAATTTCGTGTGTCTGTGCGCGCGGGGAGGGGCCGTTTTGGTTGAGAGAGGAGGAGACTGAAATAAGGCGGCCACTGGTGGAGCGGGGGCGGAAGAGAGAAATAGAGAGTTAGGTCGTTTTACTGCTGGCTGGCAAGACAAGGGACACAGACAACGTGGTTCAAGTGATAAGTAAGTGGTTTTGTATTGTCAAGTACGTAGGCTCACACCTGGGCGAATAACATCTATTTATTTAGACGGGTATCGGTGAATTGCGGCATCAGATTCAAGATCTAATATTGCANTGACTTTTTGATTTGATTTTGATTAATTTGAATTTGTCGTTCATTTATTTACTGTACATTGCTAATTACACGTTAATTATTCTGAAATAATTAATAGATACGTGAAAATACCTGCTAACTTATTTTGAGGCCATATTAAACCTCATTTTCGTTAATTGGTGTATTTTAATTTATGTACAAATTAATATTTAACATGTAGTACCTTAAGAAGTAGGCCCTATGCCTTCCCTAATGCGCAGTGAATTTTTACACACACACATACAAAAAAATGCATGTTGCACAAAGCTGTTCGTAAATAGTGTTATTTACTAAACATCAAACTATACAGACCCTAAATAAATAATATATACAAATATACAACAGCAAAACAACATATGACTCTATACATTTTTATATTATTGAACTTGCGTGAACTATACATTCAAACTACTAAATCCACATTCGCATATTCTCACACCGCGTTTCGCCTTCGTTTTAATATAATTTGCATTAATTTCCGAATTAAATTAGATTCATCTTAAAACTGACANACAACGTTAGTTTATTATATATTCGATTAATTTATCGGAATACGAAAATAGAAAGGTATGTTGAACTATGTGAATTCGTATAATATTTAGGCCTGTGACAGAGAATATTAAAACAACAAAAAAATTACTGGTAAGAATTAATACAATCAATCAGAATATTAGCATAAATATGAACGTTGAAATAAAAAGCAAATATGTACAGCACATAACATTAATAATACTATCATATGTTTCAAATTCAATTGTGGCTATTGGTATACATAGGCTATTTCAATAATAATTTTGATAAAAATGACCGCTCATATATTTTAATGGTTAAGAAGCAAGTTTCTATTTAAAACAATTAACAGTTTCAATAAATGTGTCAGATTATTATTTGCGTTAAAACAAATTCCGTGGATATTTTCGAAGTTTGTACCCTGTGACATACTCACACACACACTAGTAAGACCGAATACTGAACTATTCGTATTTCTTTTATTGTTGGCATATTATTAAATAGTAAACAGTTCATCTGCTTGTACTACTGATGCTGTAAGCACTGCCTCTATTTATTTCACAATATCCTACAAGAAAAAAAATAAGCACCGGATATTGTAATGTGATTATTAGAAAAATGATCGCGAAGTGTATTTCAGTTGATAAATGATAAATGTATTGTGCACCGGAGTCGAAAGGCTGGTAACAGCATTTGCTTGTTTTAATTGGTCCAGAGCATTTATAAACACTCATTTTCAGATTTTATTTTAAATCTTACCTATCGTGACATCACTGGTTCAAAGAATGCGTGCAAAATTAAAAACGGCGTGAAACCATGTTTACAGGTTCTTGCTGTAAAAAATGTATTCATAGCCTATTAAATTTTTTTTTTACTTTCGCTGTACTTGCGCAGACACAGTTTCATCAGAAATTGTTAGTATATTCCTTTCAGCTAAAATAATTTTATTTTTGTTATTATTTTCGTGAAACTTGTTACAAACTAAGTTTAATACGCCATTAAGTTGTAGTCTATATTCTGTACAATAAACTTGTAACTGTCCAGTTATTTTTGAAATATTAAATCAACCATTAAATATAAAAAAGTTTTACATATAAAAACCAAAAAGAGAGAAAAATGTGTAATAAATACTACATCCCCAATATATAGAATAACCTGGCTTTGTACGCTGAGTGTGAAAACCACGAGTAGACTGCTACCGTACATGTATGTAAATTCCGTAGTTTTTACGATTTTAGTGTATAATATAGGCCCTAATAGTAAATAGTGCATCATGACGTCAACGTTCGTTTAAAATAGATGTCACGTTTCGGTTTACCAAAATTTGTTATCTTTGGATACTCTGGACATTTAATCAGTAAGTATTAACCGTACAACATCATTATCATTAAGTTAACTATAATAAACCTAGAATAACACATTATTCCCGATTTTCTAACGACCCTTTAATTGTTGACCAGGTTTATACCTTTTTAAGTATATACCCTACCATAATGGGAAATACTTTACGAAACAGATCTGCAGAGATATTTTATGTATGGGGGCATTGGTNTGTTTTACTTTCGTTGGCTTTTTTAAGATCGATTCCTGGTNTTCACAAAATTATCNAGGGTATCANCAATAAAACATTTCTAGTCATTGGTAACTAGGGTATTGATGATGCTGTGACATTATATTATCACGGTTTTGGCAGCTTACCTANAGTGGATACCCACCTGCATGGTAACTACGCTTCANGGTGATTTAATTTTTAAACGCACTTGACACANANTCGGTAGTGGGTTCTTTTATATCGGACACTTTCTAATGTGACCCCGCTTTTAACATCCCTTACCGTAAACACTTACTATCATGTGATTCATAGGCAGACTTCTTAGAATAGACTACCTCTTTATACTCAGGAGGAATCGTATATTGGTTATTGGACATAAGTGGACAATCACAAAAAGCGACATAAATAACATTCATAACATCCAGCTTTATCAAAGAATCGAACCCACGACATTTGCC
>KZ871129.1:47877-58049 GCA_003456935.1 Machilis hrabei | reverse complement strand
TTGTTTTGAGAGGCATATGCCAAGAATCTGCAGTTACATGTTGTGGAGAATATATGCAGCAAGCGAACTATTAAAACGTATTATTTACAAGTACGTGCAGTACAAATGCAAGATTGGGATTCCTCTCGCCATCTCATATTTAAGTAGCAAGAGTATTTTACTGGAGTAAAATATAAATCAAAAGTTCAAAGCATTGGAATTTTTTTTATTTGTTCCACTTCTGCTACACTGCACAATAGCATCTATAACCTCATGTTAATAAACAAAGCATATTTATGAGTTCACAATGTTAAACAGAGTAATAGTTTGGCCTACATCGTTATATACAGCTTGAAAATGAAACTACAGTAAAATGTAATTTATGTGCTGGGTGAAATACATGCATGCATACTGAGTAGCAGCATGTCAAAATGGACTAATAATGATTATACAAAGGTTCAACAGTAACAGACATGCTTCAAATGGTTTTCAAACTTATAACACTTTTCTCATTATTTTAAATTAAACAATTTGCTGTTTATGCTCAATTATTAACCCACTAGAGAAAAATGTGATTTATGCTGTCCAATACAAACTTAGATTAATGGCAAAATTATTCATAGTTAAATATTTACAAAATAATACCTTTCGGTCAAGTCCACAACGAAAATGAAAAAGACAAACGTATATGAGTAAGCAAAATAATAACATGTGCATATGCAAATGAATTACATTAGCAGGATGTGCAAAAAATGGGTTAAATGTACAAGCAGTGGCACAGTAACTGGTAGTGAAATAATAAAGTCACGATATAAAGGCATGCTCGGAACACCCAAATGAGAGCACGGCCACCAGATGCTTGTCGAGTGTCAAACGGAAAGGGACCAAGCGGGATTAAAAAGCGCTATTGAGGTCTTTAGAGGTGATAGATTTGGCAAGGCTGTACAGATGACATGCAAAGAAAAAGAAACCAAACAAATACAGGTCGCCTTAATACTGCAACTTACCTCAACTTTCGCATTTGGGACTGACTGGGCTCTCATTTGGGACACCACTGTGCCCACAAAGTCGTGTCCATTTAAAGAATAAAACATGAAAATAAAACACATCTACACGAAACAACAGTGGAAGCAGATGCAAGACCAGGAACTCGCTCAATAATATTGAGGTCTAAGTATCAATTCAATTCTCACAATATCAGTTCAACTGAGATTATAATAATTGCTAAAAGAAGCTTTTTTTTAAGGCATCGTCTCACGAATACAAATTCCAAGTTGCGAGTACGTAACTAAGCCATTTGAATTAACGATTCTAAACTCTATTCGATCCCAAAACTGTTTTTGCCCAAACCGTGCTAACAAAACAACCGAATGATAAATCTATCGTCATCTATACAACCAGACTCTGTTGCCCTTGTTGAAATGTTAGTCTGAAATTCTACAGCTACATGTTCAATTATTTGTAATGAATGTACAACCATTTGAAAGGAAACCAGTTGCAGAAAAAGAAATTTAAATGTCTTCATGCCTATACAGCTGAATCACTATCGTTATAAATTAACATCAAACACCTCACAAAACCTCGTTCACGTTTACAGCTAATGCTAAACTCATCTCGACAATAGTGCTATACCTCATCTGTTAGAAAATTCTCCCAACACAGCGTATATTATTTGCTTGTGGAGTGATGACATTTACAATAACCTTGAAGAACTATATTGTGGAATGGAAGTGACACCGACCTATTTACGTAATGCTACGATTTTAAAAATGGCATCGATGTCATTATATTACAACAGCCTAATGCATTTACAAGAACAGAGTGTTGAAAAAAAATCTCTGCTACTACAAAGATAAAAAAACACAAATATTTTGCTCTCAGCATCTTTGATATATTTTACTGCTGGTCATGACAATAGTGTCAAATAATCAAGGTACTCCTCAGTTACCTTATACAACACTTTTCAGCAATACTTTTAAGGTCCAGTGTATGTTAAATTTCTTTATAAAAAAACATCAATATTGTTTGTTTCAGAAGAACTACTGTTCTTTAATGACATTCCGTGTTGCATCTGCTATCCATTTAATGTTTCTCGACCTACCTGTACGTGTCACCGACTTCGCGCTCTCCTCGGCTAGTCAACTTCTGCACGAGCTTGGCACTGTTTCGACGGATAGACGCCCGGAGCTTGGAGAAGGAGTTGCTGCGCCGCAGCTTCCCGTACTAAGAGGGCAGCACACAACCTTAGAACCCTTCTCTAAACTGTTACCCCAAATGATTTGTGTAAAAGCTGAACTTTTTGTTTCATCAAACAATCTGATGCAGCTAAACAAACAAAGCACTTCAAAATCAATCTACTCAAACTTGGTTTGACGAAGCAAAAATCTTGTGATCTAACATTCCAGATTTTTCATTGTCAGTTTTGACAAACCCATCAATGGTGCATGTGCAATTTTAACCAGTTTATAAAACCTTAACCATGACACCAGGGAGGTATAGAAAATAAACTGATAACACACACAAAAAATAAATAACACTGATCATTCCTACCCATCTGTCATGCAACATTACTTAAAGCTGTAAAAGTATTGGACAATCAGAAGTATACAATGAATGATAGAAATTCTGTCAAACAAACCACATTCTGAAGTACTATATGTTATAGGATTCAAAATTTACCTCTAAAATCAGTTTATCTTGGCCCTCTGGCTGTCTTTTCCTCCCACCTTGTGGCAAAAAATTGAACTACGTGGTGGTGGGAATTTATAAATCAGAGAACTGCTTCTTAATATCATGTTTCCAGTTGTAAAAAAACATGGCTTCATCATCGAAAGGTGTAGTTTTGGAATGCCGCCAAAATTGAAAAATCCTTTTACAGAAGGATTCAAATTATGTAGAGGACAGCGAAAGCAATTAAAAAAAAATGGGACAGTAGAAATCTGAGAAACCCTGGTCCAGCAAGAATGGCTAATCATTTAAAAACTTTGTAGTAAAACGTAGTGGTGGGTCGAAGGTTCGTCTGTCGAACCGAACCGAACCCTAAGGGTTCGGTTCATGTTCGCGAACTTTTGCGAACCCGGGTTCGAATTTTAAAATTTTACAAAGGAACTTTTTGATATTGAGGGGTCGAAGGTTCGAAAGTCAAACTTTTTGGTAAATTCGGTTCGGATGCAAAAACCAGGGTTCGACCCACCCCTAGTAAAAGGGTTACGAGTCCACATTTTAAAAATCATGATTTCCCACTTAGGTCTCTGTTAAAATTCCAGTTTACAAAACTTTGTAAATTTTTGAACACGTAAAAATGCGTAACAAATATGTAAGTGCTAATATAAATGTTAATTCCTTATACTAGTATCTCTACCTTGGTGCTGTAATTTATTTTCAGAATAAGGTAAATTTGTAAATGATGAGAAACTAATCTTCTGAAAGGTGTTCCACCTCCCCAAGGATTTATTATATTTCATCCAATATTCATTTATTTACAACCACTAATAAAATAGTTCTAAACTCGAATAGTTGTTGCCTAAATAGCAGGATACTTGCAAATAACTTTTCAATTTGGTNGAAACTGTATCAATTCAACATTTTATATTATCACAGTAGAGTCTTTTTTAATAACTGTGTGCAGGAATTTTGTTATGCTCCTTATATGACTCTTTTTAAAATTTCTAAGTTTGTCAGAAAGATAAAATGAAAGTTACCAACTTCCTTCCAAAATCATTTTTATGAACATCATAGTTACCCTTTTTTGTAAACTAGATTTATAGATGCAAACTAAATTAAGACCCAAATGTATGGCAACATTCTGGCATTTGATGCTTCAAGTGTGAATGTGGCAAAGTCACAAGCCAAGAAATACCAATATTAGACACCTAATACAAAACTCATTTATAATTAACCTATTTGAGATGGGCCAATTTCAAGACAAAATATCAAACACTGAACCTGACACTTGTTTAAAACGCGGATTTTCAAAATGCGCATTTGAATTGACGACAAACTGCTTGAAGCAATAAATTATAAGGAACAAGAACCATCAAAATATTGCACTAGTGAGAATTACAGTGAAATAAGGCCATTGTTTGGATGACTGCAAAGTTTAATCACCTATCCACTTTACTAGCTGGGAATCACTCTTTATGTCAAACGAACNGTCTCGNGTCATATCGTNTGATCCAATTCCTTAAAAGGGGAACCACGGGGCCCAAAACTAGCCAATAATGATACAATATGAAGGGAAAGAGTTCAACTAAAAACTAGTGCAAAGAACTGTGGAGACTGATAACAGGTAAAATATCCAGGAGGCTTATATGACTTCCAAGCGACGTTTGGACATGTAAGGTTCTACTAAATGTACACAATAGGATTTGGGACTTTGCAAATTCTTGCACCAAGACAATTGCTATTTACAGAAAAATGTACTTTTTACATTCAGATAAAACACTGGAGCCAAACAGGTCAAGTGGCTGAACAAAAGCAAGTTCTATTTTTAATGTACAGGATGGTTTGAAAGTCCTGTTACCTCCCTATTTTTGAAATGTAATTTGTAAAATAAAAAGAGTTTTGGGTAAGTATTGTCGACGTAGGGTTCGCACAGAACATGGCGCCGCATCATTTTGTGTCGCGACAATGATGGTGTTCACATTGATATTCTGGATGTTTAATGACAAATGACAAACCTGTAAATAAAATATTGGCTACTTTGTGTAAGTCTTTCATTTACCCTAGATCAACCATACTTACCCCAAATTGTTTTTATTTTACAAATTACATTTAAAAAAATAGGGAGGTAACAGGACTTTCAGACCACCCTGTACATAAAAACAAGGAAAATACAAAATAGCTCCTCATTTCTGTCACGGTTGTGAGGTATTTTTTCATTCTTAATACTTTTACCCTATTCACATTCACTTCCCCAGTTGAATCTGGTCAATTTAAACTCATTACACACAACAGTTCTTCCTTTAAATTTTTAATATGAACCGTAATGAAGGTTGTGGGAAAAAAACTTAAATACAAAAACAGACTAAGTAGAAAACAATAAATTACTGTTGCAAGAAAATGCATAAATCTAAATGCCAGAAGTTAAGACCGCTCTCGGGTAATCTGAAGAAATTCCTAACTCTACAGATGTCAATATATAATACAATCCTCCTGAATATCAAGTCTGTAACTGACTTGACAAAATCATGGAAAAATGTTGCAGCAGCACAGATTAAAAACAGAAGATCCTTTGTGAGGATGTGAGAAAGCCTACAAGAAGAAGTAATCGCTTTTCATTGATGTATCATTCTCCATAATAGGACATTTTTTAATGTCCATAGGAAACCAAATTCTGTTCCAAAATTACAAATTGTCAACAAGCAGAGTTGGTAAAACAGTGACAGAGGGCCAACGTACAATGACAAATTTTGTTTCTTTTCTAAACGAAAATTATAATTCAACAACCATTCTATCAGGTTTGTAGTTTTCCAAGTGTTGTTGGCATTACCAACTGTAAGCACGTTAAAATACTTGTTCCAGTTACTAACGAAGCAGTTTTTATAAACAAAAATGTAAATTTGTTTTTTTTACTTAGGTTACATTATAAGAAACTTTGAAGCACATTGACTCCAGAATGAATGACTTGAAAACAGACAATTCTGTTTGGCGATAGTGGTTATCCCTTCATGCAACAACAAGACCTTCATCCGTAGAAATGTGCGCAGGAGAATTACAACAGGCACGCCTCAGTTCAGTTCAGTTCAGTAATTAGATATTGTTGATTGATTAAATCTCTGCAGATTCCTTCATCCATTTATTTGGTAATGTATACAAGATAGATAAAGGTGAATAGATAGAAAAAGAAATAGGATAATGTGTTAAATTTGTAAGAAGATGAAAATAAATATTATAATCAAGAGTAAATAACTTGCATTAAATATGAATGGTATGATGCATTTTACATTCAAGATTTGTTTTAGGTTGAGACCTTTGGCTTGGATCTTTACCCATTAATTGGTAGCGAATTGGGAGCGTTTCGATGTTTCTGGTGAATTGCCATGCCATGAATTGACAGAATGTTGCTTGAATTTGAGCTTAAATAAATGCTCTAATTAAATTTATTATTTTTTAATTTACGAAACTGCTTAGAGTTATATGTTGAAATTCGCATATTATTGAAGAAAGTGCCTTGTTGTGTGGTTTGGCATAAATTTAGAGAATTTAAAATTTTGCAATTTCAAAGTTTGAATGTAGTACTTTTTTTTATCCATTTTTAGCTTTTCTTGATTAAGGAGCACGACTGATAAAGAAAGCTGTCTGAAATTTGTATAAAGAGTTACTTATTTGTTGAAATTGGGATGTTTGAGTCGGATGTTTTGTGTTTTTTTTCCTTTCTTTAAAATACAAAAACTACTTAGAATTTTGCATATTATTGAAGGAAGTGCCTAGTTATCCTTTGCATTTTTGTCCCTTTTATGCAAAAATCATGAACAGGGGCCTATTTCACACCACAGTTCACATGAACACTAATATACCCGTTTAGTGTATAATATATACAGTGCACAAACTCTGACCTAGTCTATTTATGTCTATGTATGTGGCTAAGTACCTTTACTCCTTACCATAAAATCTAATTATACCCCTACACTACTCACTGCTCATGCTCCTAAAGTCCAGCCATTTAACCTTATTCCTATCCTACACCTGCCTCTTGGCCGATGGCCACGCAAGTAACGTCCCAAAATGAATCGCACTCAGAAATACACTCAAAGTTATTTAGCACCTACGTAGGAATACAGAATTAGGCGCTTTAAAGAGAGGTACGAGTTGCTCATCATCTGCTTACAATTTATTTTAACTATCGACTACCGTTTTCATAACCGTTAAGAAATACAACTAGTAAGTAGGTACGAGTAATTATTGATCAATCATTTTAATAAAACAAACTACAAATGCATCTAACTTCCCTGCTTTTAACATTCTTAAACAGAGAACAGAGTCCATTAGTTTAAGTGACCACAATCAAGATTCTCCATATTAGAAGCCCAAGCTATAACAGATACCTAATTTGTTTTCAGTATTCAATTCATGCATATGCTTAAACCAAATTTCATCTTAATTAAACTGTTGCCACATCATTTTGGAAAGAAACTCTAGGGCCTACTATACACACTCTTCGACTATTATNATCTTGTACTTGTCTTAAGAAAATCTTAAGTATGTTTTGAGCAACCCACTTAAGTATAGACTTAGCTCAGTGTACTCTTATGAAATCTTAACCCGTCATAAAGAAACTACATNCTCTGAATAAAGGCAAGAGAGANAAAAAGACACGGAATCAACATTCAATTTTATTAATAGCTTGTCAAATAACTTACACAAAATAATAATAAACAATAAACTCTTTGATATTAACAAAATTATTGCTACTTTATACACACAGTGAATTANGGCAACATTAGAACCTAATAATCATCGGCACTTTCGGTTCCCTAGTTTCTCCCAAACCGAGCATGTGAACGCCACACACAAATCAAAAGGAAAAATCACTCTTCAAGATAGCATAGGAATTAATTANTATCAGTTTTCTTTTAACACATCACATATTTAACACAACATACTACCAGATCTAATTATATTGGTTCTATGCTTGAAATGGAGACCGTAAGAGAACTCGGAAGGAATGCAACACAAGTAAAAGGACGAATCGAGAAATCACATTTCTGACTTGATCGAAGACATGCATAGATGAAGCTAATCAATCATAATGAATAATAGTAATTCCAAGAGTTGAATTATCACCATCTAATAAAATAGAAACTTCAAAAGAGAAATGTAGGGTTACACAACATGAAAATTCCCAGTTTCATATGCAAAAGCAAAAAAGGCAATCGTGTGGATTCATTTTTAGTGTAAATGCTGAATGAACAGTTGTTGGTGCACCACTTGAGGAACAGTTTCAGCATTCCAGACACTTTGTGAAGCTTATACAACCACGCATGGTAGAATCAAAATTAGATTGATCAGCAAGTAGTGTTTTTAAGACAAAGAAGACATATCTGTTGATGTGTACTGACTGCAGAGAAGATCCGAGTATAGTTGTTACAACTCGTAAGATATTCATTCTCCTGTGAAACCTAGTACGTTTTTTCTTCTACAGTCCACACTTACAAGTCTGGAGTCCATTAAAAGGCAGTGAAAGAAGAGATATATGGTACCAATGGGACTTTGAGAATGAAAGTAGGTGGAAGATTGCAACAACGGTACTTCTGACAACTTGTTATCAGAACACGTGTCCATATAGCTCTGGAAATGTCTTAAGCAAATACTGGTGTATTTTATCATTGGAGTTGTCCTGTGATTTCATAACAATTATTGAAACTAAAACTCCAATAATAACACTGAATCAAAACTGCTTCTAATGCTGCTTTGAAATTACATAAAAAATTACTATTTCGTTCCTGTAGAGAGCTTTTATCACCGTNATTCGACCGATAGATTCGAGTGGGTGTACACACCGAAATGGTTAGACCTAAACTCGACAACATTCTTGGGATACGGCTGACATTCTTTCGTGCTCGACAGCATGTTGTTTACAAACAGGCCATCTTCTATTTCTCCCTACATTCCACTGAACAAACACATTAAGAGGAGTATAAAAAAAAAGTTCACCACTATGGGCTCAATTCCCAAATGTGTTTAAATACTGCATACCCTATTAGATATTACAACCGTTGACCACTTAGGTTAGGAACTGTATTGGATATGATACCCATCACTTTATACTTTTACAACATCTTCACAATCCACAAAGACAAGCAACCGAAAGAAGAATCAAAGCAGCGTTTATGCAACACGGGGAAGAATTGCAGAACTAAACTCGCAACAATCACATTTTTCAAAGTGCGTGCAAAATATTACCTCGAAGCAAAAATAAAATCGTAATACATTTTTTACAGCTGAAACATAGTGAAGATTTATATACAAGTACATGCTAAAATCTGATCTACATAANGTCTGTGCACCTTGGGTGGAGGTTAATTGGCCAACACAGACCATCAAAAGATATTCTGCAAACGTACGTTTAGAAAATTCTTTACTTTTAATCTTCACGAGACAAAGAAACAACATACATCCCATTAGATATAGGCATGCAATCACTGTTTCACAAGGCATCAACCTTTACAGAATCTGGATTAGTACAAACTACTACTTCTCAATAACTTGCCTTATGATGTAGTGACCACAAACCATTATCTATATTTCTCGTGAAGATAGGCTCTTTGTACATTATTCTTAACTTACATGGTCTGGCTAAAAACAATCAAAGACAGTGTAAAATTCGTTACATTTTGTTATTAATACTGATCCCCATTTTTCTTTTTTTTAAGCACAACAAAGTGTACAATAAATCAGAAAAAAAGACAAACGAGTACAGATTTGTCTTTCGAAGGCGTCTGAGGTTGTCGGGAGCACTACAGTTTAAATGCCGAGAAAAGAAAGCGGGACTAAACTAAGGCGTTAAGTACGAAAGTGTGGTTTAGCAAGAAGAGCAGAATACAGTGGCAAGCATGCCAGATCAAGAAACATTGACAATTCAGAGGTCGTATAGTACTGCCAAAGGAAATGTGGGGGAAAAACTAACGCACCTTTTAGCGGAAGGACAATGCGAGAAGATTTGTGCAAATTTAAATACTAAAAG
This sequence comes from Machilis hrabei, assembly GCA_003456935.1. Lineage (NCBI taxonomy): Eukaryota > Metazoa > Arthropoda > Insecta > Archaeognatha > Machilidae > Machilis > Machilis hrabei. The sequence continues at coordinate 48,385 of KZ871129.1, read as the reverse complement.
TTGGTGTAATCACATACTCCACCAAAGCTATATAAGGTTGGTTATGGGTTACAGAGCTGAAATATTTATTACATTTTAAAAAAAAAATTGAAAAATCATACTGCTGAATAAAACAAGAAATAGTGTAACGGGTTCCAATTACCGCCTGGCGGAGTAATGTGGTCCGATTTCACTTTAGACGTAGCTGGTTAACCGAGTAGTATCGTGCTTCATGAGTGGGTGCCGAAGGTTCTGGGTTAATCCCCTGATAATAGCAGTATATGTAGACAGTTGTCTAAAAGNTCTGTCCCACTTGTTATTTATTCCATGTTCTTCAAATGCTCCTTTGNACAGAAGCACAAAAATTGATGAGGTGTTGTACGACACAATTTANGGTNAATGAAAAGCAAAAGAAATTCTCACTACTAATANACCATATTGTAATGGTAGCACACTTAAGCAGGTTTCTGGACAGAGCTATATATGAAGACATCTCTCTCCACATCCGGTTGGTCAGACTATTCCTTCC
>KZ871127.1:45666-55755 GCA_003456935.1 Machilis hrabei | reverse complement strand
CTCAGTTACGTTTTCTTTAACTTATACAATTCAAGTGCGAATTTCCCACTTTGGGTCGTTATCACGAAACAGGTCTTATTAAGGCGCCCCACACAATGCAGGACGTATTTCACGTAATACCAACCTGCAATACGAGGTGCTCCGGCGATTTACATATAAACGTTTGACCCGTACTCGTGCCGTGGCTCATGATCTCAACGCAAGCAATTCAGCAGTTTGGCGTATTCTTCATGCCGATGGAGAGCATTCGCAACATCTTCAAAAAGTCCAGGTTCTTGGCCCACATAGTTATCTAGTGCGAGCGGTATTTGCACAGTGGTTGTTGCATCAACCTGAAAATAACCCACACGTTTTATCAGTCATCCTTTTCAGTGACGAGGACTGCTTTACCCAAGAGTCAATCCTCATGCAATATACATCCAGTCATATATAAACATAGTGTAAATTTGTGGACACTGATCGTAGGAGATGTATTAGTAGAGGCTATACATGCTGCCACATCGTCTTAATGGTAACATTTACTTGGCCTTCTTTCAGGACACCCTGCCTTAACTCCTGGAGCATGTTCTTCTTGCAATCTGGCGGCAGAGTTAGATGCAACATTATGGTTTCTCCGACCACTTTATGCTGTAGGTACGTTGTCATCTGCACGCCCCTCTTTGACTAGTGGTTTGGGATGGGAGGTCCTATTCATTGACCCCCAAGAACCACAAATCTCAATCCTATGGGGTTATTTTACTTGTGGTTCTGAAGGAAGAATATTGTGTACAGTACACCTGTGAAATCCGAAGAGGATCTAGTACGACGAAACCATGCAGCAATGGAAATAATTGCGGGCACACCTGGTATCTTCCATAGGGTAAGGGACCCGTGTTTCACCAAGAGATTGCAGAAGGAAAGGAATGTCAATTGTATGTATCTATGTCTGTTTAAATTTAGTAGTAAAAGTCTGATAGTGATCAGTACAGCTATCAAAGCATGTTCTTCATGTTTTGTTGTTGTTACTCTAGTTGTACCTTTTGTAGTATTTAATTTATTGTCAGTTCTTCATTGTGTTTGGCACTGTTATGACAGTTTTTTTTTTCACGTTTATTAGTGTCACTCGCTTTCAAAAAGATCATTAATTTACAAGTTATAAAGTTCCAAAGAAATGCTATAATTCCAATCGGAATTCATTCTTCTATTAAATATTCGTTTCTGAAAACATCAGATACTGACCTTCGCTTTTTTGGAATTTTTTTCTGTTCACTTTCCACGGCAATGAGGCATCAGCTGTTCCGGAAGTTCAGGATGATCCAAGAAAGAGCGAAAAAGTAAAAAAAAATAGCCCTGTGGACGTGACAAGAGATATAGCCGGCTGCAGAAATCCACAACTAGACCAGGAGTCAACGTTTCACGTTTTCAACAAACTCACTGAAGAAATATTCCTTTCACATTCTTTTCTTCAATCGTTTTCCGAAGAAAGTTAAGCGCAATTTTGTTTTTCTCGTCCGTTCTCTGAGCCAAAGTTTGACCTTTAAAAGCACAAAAATATAATAAACTTACCTGTGATGTTGCCTTTGAAAGAGTAACTATTTTTTTTGTATTTTCTTACAATGATCTGAGTATTGTTCTTTCCTTTCTTTACCACTCTGCTAAAAGGTTAAATCATTAGTGTTCTTATTTTCAGATTCACACTCAAGTTTTAATGACGAAAATACTAATTCTTTGTCTTATTTCATCTCCGCCAGCGCTTCAAATGCCTTAAGATTAGGGGTGGGTCGAACCCTGATTTTTGCATCCGAACCGAACTTACCCAAAAGTTCTACTTTCGAACCCGAACCGAACCCTTAGGGTTCGGTTCGGTTCGGTTCGACAGACGAACCTTCGACCCACCACNTTCTTCTATTAAATATTCGTTTCTGAAAACATCAGATACTGACCTTCGTTTTTCTGGAATTTTTTTTCAGTTCACTTTTCACGGCAATGAGGCACCAGCTGTTCCGGAATTACAGGATGATTCAAGAAAGATCGTCAAAGTAAAAAAAATAATAACCCTGTGAACGTGACAAGAGATACAGCCGGCTGCAGAAATCCACAACTAGACCACGTTTTCAACAAACTCACTGAAGGAATATTCCTTTCACATTCTTTTCTTCAATCATTTTCCGTAGAAAGATAAGCGCAATTTTGTTTTCTCTCGTCCGTTTTCTGAGCCAAAGTTTGACCTTCAAAAGTACAAAAATATAAGTAACTTACCTGTGATGTTACCTTTGAAAGAGTAACTATTATTTTTATTTTCTTACAACGATCTGGGTATTGATATTTCCTTTCTTTACCACTCTGCAAAAAGGTTAAATCATTAGTGTTCTTATTTTCAGGTTCACACTCAAGTTTTCATGACGAAAATAGTCATTCTTTGTCTTATTTCATCTCCGCCAGCGCTTCAAATGCCTTAAGATATATTCTTAATAGCAGGGATTACGGCAAGCACCTTAAGGGCAAGTAAAAAAGGAGGAAACTGACTTATTTAAAAATTAATATACGTGCACCGTCCACATAAGACACGACATTACAGAAAACAATCTGATCGTGTCAGTGAATAGCAGGGCCTATATGTTTCGCACTTTGACATTAACGCTAATTTTTTTTCACGTTTGTAAACTGTATTTGACTCATTTGACGTTCCTTTCTGTTAAGATTCTATGCTGTTTATTCTCATGACTGAGTTGCTGCAGAGGAGCAAAAGCTCACTCTGGTGCAAAAGGCAACACACACACGACTGCAGTTTGCATATGAGATTGTCAACCAGCCGCTGGAGTTTTGGCAGTCCCATTTAAGGTCGGACGAAGTTACGTTCCATTCGGATACGAAAGGGCATCTCCATTGCTGGAAGAGGGGTATACCTCGTAGAGTGCTATATTTTCAATAGATTTAATATTTATTTTTATTTTTCAAATATGAATTATTAAACGTACTGGAAACCTGTGCAAGTGGACATGTCATGGCTGGTTTCTGGATGGGTGGCGTTTTTGTCCTCACGGAAACGTCCCCCATATGAATTCGATGGAGTATTGCAACACCTTAGCCCCACACGGTGGCTCTCTATGAAGAGAACGAGAGCTTCAATTTCGTTCACGGTAATCCCTCTATCCATAAAGCGCGTGTGACTAGGCAGTTGATTGCACCCAATTATCGTATTACACCAATTCATTGGCCACCCAGTTCGCTATATCATAGCCCCGTAGCACGTGTGCGCCATGATAAAAGTGGTTAACATTGTAATGTATGTTGTCTTATGAAATCACCTATATTAATTATTATATTTATTTATTGTTTCAGATGCGAGAACGGGACAGTCGCAATGAGTGCATAACTAACCCTGAACGCTCATGTCAACGATATGTGGTTAAATGGAGGGTTACTAAGTTTTTTAGAGCACTTTGTAAACTGATTGCCCAGGCTTCTCCCGACCATTATTGACGACGGTGGCGGCCACACCCAATATTGTATTTTATTTATTACTTAGTATATTTTGTATGTTATTGCTGTAATACGGGTCAACAAATTCTGAATACTTACACACTTTGTGGAACATCAATTCCCTCTCGCAAACTACCGTTTATGGTGATCACTTTGGCTATACCTGCCTGATTCAATCAAGTCAGGCAGTCATGTGCGAGCAGCTAGACCATATGTTTACATCCCTTCCAAAGTTGTTGTAATCATTATTCTTGTGTTTCATGACCGACAGGTTGGCCTAGTGGTTAGAGTGCTCGCCTCCTGATCGGGAGGTCCCGGGTTCAAATCCCGGGCCCTGCTCCTAGTCCTGGGTAAAAACTGTTATCCTACGAGTCTGCCTGTGAAGCACTCCACACTATGGCATGATTGTAGGCGTGTTCCGGCAGGCACGTTAAAGGTGGGTCCCATCGATAAGTGTTNGATGTAAAAGATCCCACCTCCGGCTATGTGTCGGCTGAGAGGCAAAACTCAAAATTCAGTTATCCTGAAGCGTCATTACGATGCGGATGGGGTCTCCATTAGACCTGAGATGTCATAAAAGTGTGACCATAATCCAATAGCAATAGCTTGTGTTTCATTGCTATTTTAATTTACCTCCTTTTTATTTTTATCATTAGCTTCTTTCCGACCTTCCTTTTTGCTTTTGAACCTTCCTTGTGTTCCCTATTGAAATTCACCTCATGTGTCAATAAAGGACAGTAAATTCTTACCACTCACTCTGTGGGTCAACATTGGGTGCATTCAATGTAGATGTATAATGTAAAATACTTTGAGATACATCGTTTTTTTTATTTTTTCTGCATTCGAACCCGTGTCTCTTAGATTTGATTCAATGGATTCAAATTTAGTAAAGAATATAAACAAATGTATGAGTAATACTTTCTGAGATCTTGCTAAATTATATGTCAGCTTTATACATGGTTATATATCGAATACATTCCATGGTTTTGAACTTTTGACAATCAGATTTAGGTCGTTATACTCTATTATACTACTCGACATTAGAAAACTTAGGTGCAAAAATCAACCTTCTACGACCAATACTTCCTGAGATATATTCTCTGCCCCTAAATAAAATAAAAGCCTCTTGATTCAAACCCGTGACTGAATGATTTAGGGCAGTAATTGAAAAACCATGTACTCAACATTATCTAAATGTTTTGGGGAAAATAACCACTGACGACTAATACGTTTTCATGTCTTGCTATTTTTTTTAGCGGTTTCAACTGCTTCTATATCAAATGAATTCTCGTGAATTCGAACACGTGGTTCTCAGATTTAGATCGTTACACTCACAATGGAACGTTTTCAAGTGTTTGACGAGTTTTTGAAAATGAAAATAATAGTTTTGTGAAGAAATGTACGCTGAATGCAGTGGTAGGGTCCATTTGCTTGAATGGCCAGCATTTTTGGCGTTATTTGCATATAAACACAAGAGCTTAGCATTTATATACCAATTCTAAATCGTAAATTTCTAACGAGAGCTGCTTAGCTCAATTAGTAAGACGCTGGCTCTCAAAAGGGAAAGTTGCAGGCTCAAATCCAGTGTTGGCGGTGAACGTTTTATTTTTTTTCACAAATTGCAAAACTACACTTGTGGTTAAAAACAAAGAATCATATTAGTGATTTGTTTTCTTCTTTCACCAACCTCATAAACTCAAGAACGATACAGTAAGGATTTGCGTACCCTTCCATTCTGATGACTTGTTAATAATAAAAGTAACAGTGTAGCGACAATCACCAAGTCACCTTTGATTCGCTACATAATACAAATATCGGTGTTCCACCGGAAGAAAAGAAATCACTGATATGATTCTTTGTTTTTAACCACAAGTGTCTGCTACAATTTGTGAAATAACAAATACAAAAATTACCCGACCACACTGGATTCGACCCTGCATCCTTCCGTTTTCAGAGCAGTGTTTTACTGAATGAGCTACGCAGTTCTCGTTGAAGTATCGTATTTTAGAACTGGTATATAAATGCTAAGCTCTTGAGTTTATATGCAAATAACGCCAAAATTACTGGCCATTCAGGCAAATGTACCCTACCACTGCATTCAGAGTACATTTCTGCACAAAACTACTACTTTCATTTTCAAAAACTCGTCGAACACTTGAAAACGTTCCATTGTCAGTTATGCNACACTTGAAAACGTTCCATTGTCAGTTATGCTACTCACATTTGAAAAGGTTTGGTACAATAATCAAGCTTCTATGTATAATCCTTCGCAAGATATCGCTATTGCCTAGAAATCGAATAAAAGCATCTGGATTTGAACCCGTGACCACTGGATATAAGTCAGTCATTGAGAAATCGCGTACTCATATTTGCATTCTTTTGTAAAAAAAATATTTACGACAAATACATTTTCATTCATTTTCTGTGAGCTAAGCTCACCGGACAAAAAAATTAGATCCCTGTACAGGAAGCTGCATTAATTGAAGTTTTCACAGGGAGTGGTCGCCCTGAAGGAAAGTCCACTGACGAAACGTTATGTAGGTAGGTAGGTGCCCTGTAGTCACAATAGCTGTAGTTTTGGGACAGATTTGTGTTGTTCATTGTGTGCAGCATGAATCGAAAGCAAGACGTTAGTGAGTAGCAGAAGGGGGTCATTGGATTTAGGTGATCCAAACGACACAGTGTAAAGCACGTAGCTGAATTTGCTAATGTCTCATCTAGTGCAGTCAAACGTGTTTTTAGGCAATGGTGTGAATCGTGGTCCATGTCAAACCGGCGAGAGAACCGTGCTCGAAAGAAAGTGATCATAGATACGGGCTGTCGCCGAGTGTCGAGCATAGTGACAACAAATCGCTTTGCAAGTCGGCAACAATTGGTCCAAATTATCATCGAATGCCCACACGAACCGATTTCTGAACGTACTGCGAACAGAACTGCATGCTATGGTTATCTGGAGCAGAGTACGACGCAAAATGCCCCGGCTCACAGGTGTGCAGAAAGCAGCATGGCTCCAATGGGCTAAACGCTACAAACACTGGACTTTAGAATCCCCGGGCCTCTCAATCACACCCGTTTGCTCGCCACCGCAAATCACCTGCTGATAACATACGTAGGGAAGAGCACACCATCACAGAGACTCAAAGTACTAGTGGAATTTGTCATGAAGGTGTACGTTGAGATGTGGTTCTCTATAAGAGCCAATCCAGCGGCTTGTGAGGGTACCCACCATTTCTATAAATTCATTAGTCTGTCCAGATACCTGTCTAAAAAGTATAAGAAAGTGGTTGAAGGCATGCTGCAGCAGAATGCGTTTTTCGCACATCCAGAAAACGTTATCATCAGTATGGTAACGAATGAAAGGGAAGACATTCGAAGACAAGGTATTGAACTCGCCCTAAAGTCCCACAAAGCCAATACAATGGTCTTCTAAAGTGCCATGACCCAACTTTTCAGCACTAGATTACACTAGCATGATTGATTTGCAGCAAGTAGCTCTGTCTGATCCACCCTTCTTGCAGCATTTTTTACAGCAGTGTTGACAGAGATGATTAAATCTAAGATAAAATAAGTACACCTAAGTTACAAGTACTGCCAACCCCTGTCATACGCAAAGCGTTGAGAGATGTGTGAAGGAGGTGACAAGGGCAGCAGCGTCAGTGACGGGATTGGAGGCCCGAGCTGGGCTAATCAGGAACACAACAAAATCTAGGAAACTAATGCCGAAACTAATGTCTAAGAAAGACTACAAGGCAAGTGGGAAGAAGAGTTTGAAACATGCCCTCCCAGTTGGGTGGTAGGGAAGAGCATGGGGGGTACCCGATGGGCAGCCACCTCCTCGTCGTGGATCCTGGGTAGCTGCCAATACAGGGTAGCGAGATAAGAGCTTCGCGTACACTCTGAGCTCGAGTGAGAAAGATCCTAAGAGAGAGTCAATATTTGCTCGTTTTATTTGCCGTTTTTTCGACTCTAAAATGACCAAAGATGGACAGACACAGGTGTGACATATATTGGGATGACACAACTCGCCGAATTTACGCCAATGCTCTATCGCAGCGCTCTGCAGCGACGTCGTTTGTCCAGTGCATCAGCTGTGTTTCGGGCTTGCCTACCTACCAAAACTGCAGAGCGAAAGCGGAGACGGAGGTTGATGTCCGAGTTCAAAAATTCAAAATTCCTATTGATAAGGGGCCCGAATGTTACCTTTTGAGTGATACTAATCACGAAATTTCCAAAAATTGGTAATTTCAGAACCCCATAATACCCATGCCCTTATTCTCTTCAAAGAGAGCCATTGTGTGGGATGGGAACGTTTTTCTAAGCTGTTGCAATAATCCACGGCATTAACAAGCAAGGAGGTTTCCGCGAAGCAATTGAGCCACCTAACATTAAGCACCTCTAAAAGCCGCCCGTGAAATGTCCATATAAAGAAACCTGAAGTTCATTTACTAATTCATAACTGAAAAATAAATAAAAATATTAAATCTACCCTTGTAATTAATTACATCAAAATCAATAATTTAGAACTCTATGTGTCCCGTCCCAATGTTATGATGATGATGATGATGCTGTGCTGTTTAACGTCCACTCAACGCATTAAGGTTATATCGGGACGGTCAACCACTCACTTCTGCTCAATGACACGATTATGAAATGATGATGTACACTTTTTTATTCAGACAGTGAAACACCCATGCCTTGACCAGGATTCGAACCCGGGACCACGAGCGTGCTATGCTAGTGACTTAGCCACTATGCTGCCGTGGCCGGCCCAATGTTATGAGCCCCGTGCCTCCTCCAGCAATGGAGACGCCCATTCGTTTACGAACGGAACGGAACTTCGACGGCCATAAATGGGACTGCCAAACCTCCTGTGGCTGGTTGACGTCCTCTAATATAAACTACAGTCTAGTTGCTTTTTGCTCCTCTACTGGGATTCTGTTATGAAAATCAGCATCGAGGAATCTTAACAGAAAGGAAGGTAAATTGGGTAATATATGGTTAGAAAACACGTACAAAACAAATAAAAAATTAGTGCAAAGCTCAAAGTGCAAAACATATAGTATTAGGTTACACTCTCAGATTGTATGTGGAATGGACATGTGTATTAGATGAAGAATTGGATTAAACGTGGATGATCGATTTGAACCCATCAAAGTCAAATCGAATCATTGAGACGACGATTGAATAAGTGGTGTTTTACGATCTGTCCACGTCTTAAGTCATTCAGTACAGTATATTTTTCCCTTTATTTACAATCCTCCTACCACACTCGTAAACGCTTTCGGAGGATTAACCTACCTTTTTCGCCACTCACGCTGCACATAGCTGGTGATAGGTTCTTTCAGATCGGTAACGTACCGGTGTGACCTATGTTTAACGTCCATCTATATTGTTTTCTTATAGCATGCTTCACACACATACTCCTAGGATAACTTTTTACACTCAAGCTAAGGAATCGGTTTCAAGCATGTATAATATAGATTATTAATATCTTCTAATAAAAAAAATTCATGATCAAGTGTCAAGATTAGAGGATATTTAGAAATCGAATGTATCTCTTTTGTCAAATGCGTTCATAAACTTTATTATAAAGGTCAACTTTATGCAATAAATGCACTTTACGCTGCAATGCAAAGATGGTGTTCAAATTTACAACACCGTTGACGAAAGTGAGTCGCGAAATCAGGTTCGCAGAATAAATCGTTTTAATTCCATCAAGCAGCACGTGTTCGAAGGGGATATTATTTTTTCACTGATAGTACACTAAATACGATCAAAGTTTTCTAAATCCAGAACTACAGTAAACAGTTTACCTCCAAAACTGTATAATTACTTAAACTGGTGCACCATACGAATTTTAAATTGTCAAACATGTACTGTGTAGATAGTGAAATAAGATTATATGTATAAATATATTACATATATGCACATTTATTATGACTATACTTACCAAGTAGCCAGTAGCAGGCAATAACACACGCCCGTCAATGTTATGGCCTTGCATGTAGGCATAAGCAAGAGTTCCAAGAGCTACAGTTGTGTCTTCTGAAACTGGCATTCCGGTTGCCTAAAGAAAAAAATCGTGATATTAAATTTCAGTTGTTTTAATTATCCTATGTTTTAATTTTTTCAAGTGCTTTTCTTACATTCAGGAAAACGGTTAAGACGTGTCACATTGAGTGAGACAAGCAGAGGATACGTGTGAATGAAAACCTGTAACTACTAAGCGTTCATGAATTTCGACATACTTCTTTCATATTCTGTATTTACTCAATTCACTGGTGGGGAGTATGTACATTGCACAAGTCAGTTCTGAAGCTATTGTACTGTCTTATTTCTAACCAGAATTATAATACACAATCACAGTACGTGTTTCGTAAATATGTAAAAACAAAAAAATCTGTTTTCATTCAGCCTCCAACTGATACAAGGCACCAGCCACCAAACCGAGATCACACATGCTCTGTTTGATAATACAAATTAGAAATATCCTTCTAACATGGGAATCCATAACACAGGTACATTACTTAACAGATCTAAACATTACTTTTTCGACTGCAGTGAAACTTAATTTAATTTCCACTCCCCCACTACTTATAACACGCCAAACGTAACATTATGAAGGAA
>KZ871124.1:14513-31129 GCA_003456935.1 Machilis hrabei | reverse complement strand
CTAAAGTGTGGCTACCTACTTGTGAGTCAGTAGTTTTTAGGATATTACTATTGTTCCATATGGGAATGTGTTTGTTGTGTCATCTATTCTAACAGGTCGATGTTATCTTTTTCTTGGAGTATGTCTTTTTTGTGTTCCTTTAATCTGATGATGAAATTTTATTTAGACTGATCAAAATATTGCTTGTTACATTGANATTCTTAGATTCCACTTTTTAGGTCATTGTCTGTTTTGCCTTTACAATCCAAAAAAAGGTCCAAGGTCTTAGCTGGAGGTTTATTAGAGCATTTCAGGTCATATTTCTTNAAAAGGCAATTCAGTCTGTTAGAGAGTGGTGGGTAAAATGGGGTGCTGACATATTTAGGGTTACCACATTTGGGATTACATAGGGCATTTTTGTTTTGATCTTTGATGATTTGTTTTTTTAATTTTGAGATGAGATTTCCAGAGTAGGCCTAACCATTATTTTTTGCTGCTGTTTTGAGGTGACTGATCTCTGAGTTTAGATTTTCTTCATTGAAACTAAGAGTGTAGGCTCTCCGAACAACGTTCTTCCAAGTATTCAATNTGTGGCTATTAGCATGAAAAGAATCATTTGGGGTGTAAGTGTGGTTAGTTTATTAATGTGTCAATTTACAAAAAAAAAAAAAAATTAGCCACTTTCACTTTGTGACCTGTTTTCCTCCCCGTATTCTAAAATTCCTAAACTCCAGTCATTGTAAAAAAAAAAGTTAATTCATACATAATCGTTAAATATGGTAATACTGTTGGAATTATACAATAATGACTTCGGTATTTCCAAGAGTGAAAACTGTTAAATTTTGAGTGTTTTCAAAGTGTTGATGTTGCTAAGTGTTTTTAAAGTGCAATACATATGGAGTATATGATTTTAACTTTATAAATGAAACTGAGCTGACAAAGCATAAATGTCATTATTTGAAACATACTCTNACTGACTTAGATAAAGTGTCTGGAAACCCAGAAATGTGCTGTGAAACAGGAGAAAGAAATAAAGGAAGTCATAAGTTTACTGCAAAAATTAAAAAAGAACCATGATTGCTACAGCAATAGTTACTTAAAAATGTTAACAACCTTATTCAAAATAATACATTATAAAATAGTATGCTGTAGAGTGCTATATAGTTTTTACCCATACTGCCAAAAAATATATTAGAGAACGCCAACTTTGGGAGTGATTTGTGCTTCGAGGACATTTTTTCAGTCTATCTGTAAAATTTTAACTATTCTTGGACTAAATTTTATCTGGATTTTGTACCAATTTTTCATGAGGAATTATATCTAGTTCAATTGCACCATAAGTTCCAGAACACCATGTAGAAAGTAAAATTGCCTTTGGTTTGTAACATTATTCACCATGAACTTTGCTTGCACATTGAATGTTTTTTGTCTTGAGTTGAAAGTATTAAACTAATTACTGAATGCAGCGTAATTTGAAAGCACATAATTCACTGCTGTTACACAATAGGTTTGGATGTTCTAATTATACTACAGTTTCACCTACAAGTGCAACTGTAGTTGATCTTAACTTAGGTAAAGATTATAATGAACTTTATATCCTATAAACCAGTTGACTAATCTACTTTGTGTTGAATTCTCATTTTTGTTGTTAAGAAAAAGCAGCCATGAGTAGGTTTTTGTATTTAGAATAAATATTCCACGGACATTTTTTTACTAGGCATTATTGCATACATACTTATTTAAAACACATTAAATGTGTAGCCTATTCACGATCCCAATATAACATTCCTAGGTGTCCACCATGTTGGAAAATGGAAAATCAAGAAATTTGTCAAAAATAGCAATAATTATTTACAAAAGGACCTGGTGTGCCATAATGTAATAGGTGGGAGCTTTGTCCTCCATATTGTAAGAAAAGGAACTACACAACAGGAGATTTGCCATGTGGTAGTAACGATACTAAAAGCAGCAAGTAAAAAGTAGAATAGACATTGTTGAATACTGGGTCAAATGAAGCAAATTGTTTATGGTCTGTATGTATATTGCTAAAGTATATTCATAAACAAAAGTGTAGTGAGAGTAAAGGTACAGTTTTATTAATAATATCCACTTAATTCAATAATAAAGCATATCCTACTTTCTGTAAGAGGCCAGACCTTGTATTCTACAATCATTGTCAATAGCCTACATTCTTGTGCGTCTTAATAAAAATTAAAACAAAATCCATTTTTAACTCGTTGTTTACCCACTGCATTATGCACAGCACATCAATGTTTTTAACCCCTTCACCACTTACCGAAACGGACATTTTTCATGCCAAACAACCCCTGCTTAAAGTTTGCGTTGTTTTGACACTGCACGTTATTACACGAAAATTTATATACACTCACTGAAAATAAACACAGGGGTCTGAAACTTTTCTACATGTGTTGAACACAAAAAATAGTAAAACTAATCTGTAGGTAGCTTTTTACAAATGATTTTCTGTGTGATAAGCAGTCCGGGACATGAAGGGCAACAGTGCACTTTTATTTTTTGTAACCACAACATTTACATCATAGTCATCACTAATACTCCACCAGCTACTACTATTGCTAGATACAATATTATCTCTGACACATCACTTTCTTCTTCTCTACTATCACTAATAGCTAAATATTTAGCATATTTGAAAACTTCAACACTCTCACTTACATTGCTGAAGAAACAATTGAAAAATGAAAACAAAAACTAGTATTGCCATCTGTTTCTCGTTGGCATAGATGGCTGAGTGAGACATTCAACTCTTGCTCAGATGGTGCTCAAATGCAAAGTAACACATTGGCAATCCAGCTATGGCTTGAACTTGTGGTAAAGCATTTTGGCATTCAAAGGCCACTACGAGTGTGCTTCATAGAAAAGGTGAAGGGGTTAACTAACAGGTTGACTTTAATGGTTAGCAAGGTCCTGTTAAGCATGCCACATTAGGGTATCATTCTGAAGTGTTGCTACTACATGGATAAGGTCTCNTAAAGTTATTACTGTTAAATAATACCAACGAATGGTCTAGAAAATCTGGTGTACACATGGTTGGAATTGTTAGAAGCACAATTAGTTAAAGTTATGCTGTTATCGAAAGGCCTTAATTAGCTAGAATTAAGTATTAGAAGTAATTTTCATCACCCAAGTGAATCGTTTGGAACACTGCAGGTATTTTGTTTGAATGAAGTGGGGAGAGAGTACACATACACTTACGTACTCTTGAAGGACATTGTAATCANATGCCGTGCAGCTTGTTGTCGGGTGTTTCGTTCTTTGTTGATTGCTCTTGTGTGAATGATGGTACCTTTCGTGGAAAGTTTTTCTTATTTCTTTGTAAAACATTAGCTGATCTTTGTTTTCTTTCTCAGAATGCGATTTTGCATTTCAGTGTCAGGCCGGCCGGTGACGATGAGCAATGGAAACCACACGATGATATTCCAAGGTTCGTTTGGTTTTCTGTATGCACCCTTCCAAGCGTAGCTTGTACCTCACCCTGATTGATGGTAGCATCACTTTAGTTCATCATCAAGGCACGTCATGAGACTTCAGTCTCAAGTAGCCTTTTGTATTAATTACTAAAGTGAATTGGAGGTTTTTCATTTTCATTCTGTCTTATAAATGGAGGTTTCTCACAAAACTTGACAGTTCGATAAAGTCTTGAAATTAAAAAAAAAAGTGTACATATCCAGTAATTACTACAAATACACCCTGAACTGGTATTTAAAACTATAGATAGGCAGTTGTAACTGACAATAATATTTTCCAAAATAGCTATAACTACTTCCTTCAAAACTTAACACGTTGTTGTTCCTGTACTCTCAAGGACAGACTGCAAGAATTGCCGTCTGATTTCAACCAAAATTTTAGTTCAGGTCAGTGTGGCAATTCGTGTAATCTCTCATTAGTGTAGATAAATGTATTTGTCACTGATCCATTAGAGTAAGCTAAATTTTGTGTATCCTGTGAAGCAGCAGTAACCAGGATTGTATTGTAAAAAGATTAAACTTTAGTGCTACCCTCTGTAGGGCATCCAGGAAAATTGTGTTAATGGGACAGGTAATGTTAATTTTTTATATCAAATTTATAAAGTCTATTTTAAATTTCAGAAAAGGTACTTAAATGCTTTGTATTGCATTCTCAATTAGCAGCCAACAACATTAATGTCATAAAATCAAGTAGGCCCACTGTTTCTAATCATTCATTACAGAAAGAAAGTTGTTGGGCATGCCAGGATAAACATGTTCCATACACAAAACATGAGTAAATGTCACCAATTAAAAATGTTTTTAAATTGTTTGGTATTTTGCACAAGAACTAAATGATGATGAAAAACTAAGATCAAGCNTATAGTTAGCTAAGGATAGTAATTGTCTGGTCTTGTGAGAATTCCTCAAATGAAGTTTGTGAACACCAGATAAATCTAGTCTTCATGTAGATTTCAGTCTATGNATTTTATCTGCCTCAACAGTTAAATAAAGAATTTGTGGATGGATTCATCTGGCACAGAGAGCAAAGTTCTGCTGTTTCCTTTTAATCATGTATATGAATTTGCTAGGTGACATTCAGGATTAGTTCCATAGCTGCTGCTCAACCCAAATATGTAATATATTGACTTCATTGTATTAATTTCAGTAGTATAAAGTGACTGTCTTATGACAGCATTTTATGGTGAACATTTAGAACGGCATTCGTTTCAATTCCTCAAATGCGATGTCAGTTAGCCTAGAAATGGAATTCAGCATCTGTTCTCATAAATGCATCCACTTCCTGCAAAACAAAGGATCCCTGCTTGCGTAGAGGCTTTTGTTTTAGTGTATTTAGCATAAATACAGCTAATATAGCTCATGTTATTAGTCTTTGTTTAAGTCACGGCTGGCCTAACATTTCTTTATGTGTGTTTTCGTCTTTGTGTGCAATTTGTGCATGAGACGCTGTCAGGACTGTGTCATTAGTATTAGTTGTGAGTGTTTCTTACAGAGTCTTGCAACTCATTGTGTGGACGTGCTGTCGAAGCACTGTCGTATCAAAGAGTTGTCGATGTGTCGGAAATTTTTTCCAGTAGTATGTAAATCAGTGTAAAGGATTATGTTTTGTCAGTGTAACATTGGTATTGCTTAGGTGATTGCCACTTGAGATACTGTTAGCATCCTGGCTTTTAAAAAGCAGTGTTTGAAATCGTGAATTACTAATGTGCTTTGTTGTTAAGTTCGAAAACTTTACGGTCGTGTTTCCTTCAGTTTTCTTGCAGTGTTTTTAATAAAAATCTGTGCGTATTATGTACCTGCTAGTAACCAAACTAAAATTGTAGTTGTGCGCTTTTGTCACGCTGTACCCTTCTAGTATTGTAAACTGTTAGACCATTGACATGTTGGGCTTGTTTATATAAGGGTCGTAAGTCATAACAAAAGTAAAAAGTACAAAGAAAAAAAATTGATGTAAGTAACCTATACATATCTTCTATTTATATCACTTTTCCACAAAACCTTGTGTGATTCACGTCTGCTAGCGCCAAGAGCTTCAATTCCCTGTGCAACATGAGTCCGTTTCAGCTTCTTGCACCCACTCATGCATGGCTTCTTCGACTGCCTTTCACATTCTCATGATTGATCTTTTGTTAGTCCTGACAAGTCCAGTGAGGCTAAGTCCAGACAATACGGAGGTTGGTGAAGAAATTTACAGTTGCTTTTTATTGCGTGTGTTGGGAAGATGTGTTTCTTCATTTGACACTTTTAATGAAATGTGTACCACAAATGTTTGATTGTATCAATGTTGTGATGAGAACTATCTGATGAACAACTCAACTTTGTACTCATTACTTACTGTTGTCGTCATTTATGGCCAGTTGCTGTGAGGCTTATAAGTCCATTTTTTTAATGTTTGAATTGTTACACCCACTTTGTCAATCTGCTAGCACCCATACGGATAGATTATCTGTGGATATCTGGCTCTCAACTTCAAACATTACACTCCGATGCATAACTTTTAGTACAACTTTCATATACAAATATCGTATATTCATTTACAAGAGTAGGTTCGAACATGCATAATTCAAAATGCTCTTTTAGTGAAACTTTTATATATGAAATATATTAATGTGTTAACTGTATGTGATGTACTACAGTAACGACTCATTTAGTTTCTGAAGCTGCCAATATTTACCTCGCATTAGAATAGCATCTTTTTTTATTGACGGTAAGGAATTTCTGATCCTCTGTGTCAGCCTTTTCCAGGCACTACATGTTCTTTGTGTCACTGGTGAAAGTCACTTTTACTTCACATTAGGAATTGCATCATTTCATTTGATATTTGTATTTCGACGTCTTTTAAAATAAACTTGCATAACACCTGTTTAATGTGAATATTTGGTTAAAGCTCATGGTATCACATACACATAAGCATTTAATTTAATCACATGTCCACAGATTTGTTTCCTGCTTAATCTTTCTCTGTTGTGAAAAGTTGAAGTATGTTTCGAAAGGTGTTTACAACCCATCAGCAGTTGGCTAACGGTGGTGGTTGTAGGGTTGTCTTTATTTAATTGGTACATTTTAATGAAGATTAAAAGAATTCCAAAGTTCTGTCTTTTGTTTGGATGCCTTGGGAGATGAGGGAAGCACTGTTTGCAGTGAGGTACGAGTTTGATTCCTGTCCTCATGTGTTACAGCGTCTAACTATATCATCTTCATCACATTATAGTCAGGAATGAAAGGTTGAACCAAGATACATTGATGGGATAATACATTGATTCTCATATTTCTTTTTGATGATTACGAACGTAAGAAGCTAATGAAAATTAATTACATTCAATGTAGCCTTCCTATTACTGGAATCTGCATATAAGAGTACATTGCTTAGCTACTGTTGCAGTTAATAACATAGAGAAATGAAGAGAAAGTTGTTTGTTGAATTATGAGCTTGACTGAACCCCTTCCAGAGCTTAGAACAGCTGGTCAAGAAAGGACAGATTACCAACTGTATGAAGTCTTGAAAGGTGAGCGCTTCAGATGTGCCACTCCTTTAATAGTCAATTTTGTAGTAGAATCTACCAACTTGCTTTTGTCCAACAGTAGTGGTTGATCGATTGACAGGCATTTCTTTGTGGTGTATGAAATTGAGTGACACTTCCAAAGTTTATTGCTAGCTGCAAGTGATAGCACAAAAAAGCTGATCCTACAAAAGTGTCACCTGTGGCAAAGTATTGGAAAGAAATAACACCTAGAAGTAAAACAAGTTAACAGAGTACAGATGAAAATAGCAAACTATGTGCAAAATCTCAGGCTTCAGCTGCAAGTTTTGGTGAAATGATCAGCACTAACAGAACAGCTTTGTCTTTGTCCTTCATGTTGAGACTAGTTGCTTTATTCTTTATGTATAAGGGTTTGACATTTACTAATCTTTAATTTCTTATTTTAAATTTCAGAGTAAGCATTAAGGAGTCTTCAGTTGCCAAGTTAGGATCTGTTTGTCGAAGAGTCTACAGAATTTTTTCCCATGCATATTTTCATCATAGGAGTATATTTGACGAGTTTGAGGTAATATTTAATTTTATATTATTCGTAGTAATATGCAGGTCATTTAAAAAAATGTGTGTTACAGTGTAATTTATATTCTTTCATGTAACAACTCCAGGAACAGATCTTTTTTATTGGTGTATTTTAGCCACTGTAGCAGATACGTCCTCAATGCTTCCCAATTCTGCTCCGGATAGTGATACCTTTAATTTGGCGCAAAGGTTGAAATCTTGTGTTTTCATGTCAGGACTGTAGTTTGGGCAAGGAAGCACCTCCTACATATACTTATTATCAAGATAAACTACAGTCCCTGCAATGTGTGGCCGTGCATTGTCATGAACAGTGACAATACTACATGCAAGCAGAAAATTTTGGGTTGTAAAGTGTCCTTACGAAATTTTTGTTGTGTGCAAGTGTCACAGTCATCCCTAAAGAAACTGATCCTTTAACCCTTTTTAAGTCATTGGTGGGTAGGTGGAAATATTCTCCGGGAACGGAAACTTTCCGGGAATATTCCCCACCCCCCGGGAACATTCCCGAAAACTGGGAACATTGGTTTTAAATAGTGCATTTACGTAGTTGAGTGCAATTATTAAGTAAAACTTAAAAAGACTCAACAAAATTATCAATGAGTACATACAGTTGTACATTTGACAAGGATCTTGGCTANCTAAATAACTTTATCTAAATGCACATTACTGGAAACATTTATCTAAACAAGAAACACTGGTTTTAATTTTTTTNTTTACGAGTAACAATACTTAAAATACAGTAGGCCTAAGTCAATTAGCTAATATGTACTGAACCATTTAATTGTATGTTGTATGAGGAGCATGTATTGTTTTACTAACTTTATTTATACAATAAATTCTACAATTTCTTGGGAGATTTGTAGGTTTACTTAAGTGGACATGGGTTTTGTTTTTTTGTAAAGAGCTATAATAAGTTTGAACTAGGGCTGGCAGTTTCAATTGACTTTTTGGTTTTTGTGGGAAGTCATTTGAGATTAGGGAACATAGGATCGGAGACATCTCGTTTCGACGCTACATGGTGTCAATTGGTACCTCTGTGACATCATACAAGTGTTCTAGTTAAGCTCTTCAGTGTGATGTCACAGAGGTACCTTTGACGCCATGTAGCATCAAACGAGGCGACTTCGAACCTGTGTTCCCCATCTGAAGTTATTCCCCATAGACCCATACGAACCCCGAAGCGTTGTCAGTGAACCAGAAAAAAAACCTGTATACTTATTTCAAATATGTTTTCTGATAAATCATGTGTATTATCAACTTGTGATAGCATTATTTTTGTTATTTGTGCACATAAATTAAAGACNACATATACATTTAAACTGCAAATACAATGAAGACAGCTGGATCTTCTCAAGAAAATTGCATCTTCAAATCACTAATGCTCGTCCATGTTTGTGATTTCGGATCATGTCATATAGTGTGGAGGACATTGAATCCTATCAACCCCGTTACGGTAGGCAACATGCAGTAGTTCCGCTCTTATTACCACGACCTGGCTACGCCACTGTGTCCCAGACCCACAGACATATGCCGGCGCCTAATGCATTCATCAGGAAACTTTTATGTGATAGCAAACAGGAAACTTTTTTGTGATAGCAAACTATTTTGATAGCATCCGATGCATGTATACACTAAATACTGAATAATTGGGTCTCACAATACAATTACCATATACAGTCGAAAATGTACAAATTACCCAAAACCTGACTACCCGAAAAAATGGGCTAACCGAACAACCGACTAATTGTTGACTAACTTAATTTCGAAAATCAAGTTTACAGTCATCGCCGTAAAAGTCGACTTTTACTGGAAAGTCAACATTTAAGTAAAGATCGAAAATCGATTAATTAATCGAAAGTCGATTATTGTCAATCCTAGATTGTATACTTTTCATGGTTGGACATGAAACTTCAAGCCTGTTATTTGATTTGTACAGGGTAGACCTGTTTTGATTTGTTTGTTCCTGACTTAGGGATATTGAAAGTACAGGGTTATTAAAAAATAACTCCCTAGTTTCGTGATTTTATTGTGGGAAACATATCGTCATTATATGGGTCAGTTTCCACAAGTTTTTATTCGAATAGTCCCGCGTAGCGCTGGTTCCACTTTTCGCCGCTAGGAGCAGTGCAGTGCAACATGGTGGCATCTGGAGAGGAGAAGTCATTTTGTGTCCTGAAATTCCACGAAACAAAGTCTGTTACAACCGTACGAAGACAGTGTAGGGCGAAATTTCTGAAAGAGCCACCAACAAAGAAAAGCATTCTTAAGTGGTACAAACAATTTGTGGATATGGGTTGTCTGTGCAAAGGAAAATCCACTTGGACGAGACTGTGAACCGGGCCCACGAAACTTTCCAACGAAGCCCACGGAAATCAACAAATCGGGCAAGCCGAGAGCTTCAACTGCAGTGGCTACAAGCTGACAGCAATAATTTAATTTACCAACAGGATGGAGCCCTTCCGCACTTCTACCATCCGGTATGAGCGTACTTCAACCAAACCCTTCCACAGAGATGGATCAGGCGTGTGGCAGTGGAGGNTAAAGTGCTGATAGAATGGCCTCCCGATCTGACGCTGTGTTATTTATTTTTGTGGCTGGCCACGGCAGCCTAGTGGTTAAGTCACTAACATTGCATGCTCGTGGTCCCGGGTTCGAATCCCAGTCAAGGCATGGGTGTTTCACCGTCTTTATAAGAAAATCATTATTTTATAATCATGCCATTGAGCAGAAGTGAGTGGTTGACCATCTCGATATAACCTTTATGCGTTGAGTGGACACTAAACAGATCATCATCATTCTTTTTGTGAAGGATCATGTCTACCTTCCGCCATTACCAGCCTGTTTGAATGAACTACGGGATTGCATTAACACTGCAATCGCCACCATCGACTCGAACATGCTGCGCCGTGTTTGGGGAGAATTAGAAAATCGCACTGATATCTGTCGTGTGATGCGAGGAAGTCACATAGAGCATCTCTAACTGTATTAAAAAAACTTTTCAGAGTTTTCCTACACATGTACCTAAATTGTAAGTATTAGTCTGTAATAAACACAATAATTTTTGAAACCAGAGAGTTCTATTTGAATAGGTGAAACGTGGAACCAGCGGCATGCGGGACTATTCGAATAAAAACTTATGGACATCAGGCACCCAAATAAGGATGATATGTTCCATACGTTTCCCACAATAAAATCACGAAACCAGGGAGCTCTTTTTGAATAACCCGGTATTTACAAAATTAAAAGAAATAAAAAATATTTATTAATTTTGGTTTAAGTATAAAAATAAGTGAAATGATCCAATCATTCAAGTGTTTTTTGTTGTTTCTTTATTTTAACTAATTGAGCCACCAGAATATTTTGGGAGTTGGTTATTTTATTTTAATTATGTGCCTCTTGCAGTCGTAAACCTTTGATGGAGTCCAGTTATGGATAGATATATTAAATTTGTTTCTGCGTAGAATAAATATTATATACCAGTATTTCAAAACTCTGGCTTGCTGGACAATATTTTATTTTCCAATTAGGTACATATTGGCATGTTTCTTTACACACTTTACATTATATTGTAGAACCAAAATGAAACTAGAAACATAAAATCCTTCTTTCTACCACTTGGCCTACTTTACCTTATGTTAGTTTATTACAAATTGTAAATACATACTCCCAACACTTCTTATTTCATGAAAAATACTGCAAGTTTTGTCATTACAGAACAAAGGTTTGCAAAATAACAGTTTGGGATTGAGTACATGAATGTATTAAGATTAATGGATTAAGAAATGATTTATTTTATGTTTCCTACTAATATCACAAAAACATCTGATTTCATGTGAATGACAGTGGCATCACATGAAAGAGGAGGTTTGAATATGTGTAAAACAAAACAAAAATCATGTATTAAAAATTTTTATCACCAATGTTCCCAGTAAATTCCCGTTTATGGGAATATTCCCCCAAAATAAGTTCCCGGGAACTTACCCACCACTAACATCTACAACATGACATTTTAATTGTACTTGTGATATTCGACAGGTGGCAGGTTCATCCTCTATTTTAGAAGAGCTACTCGTCGAACAGGGGCAATTGAAGGATCAAATGAACCCAGAGTACAATAATATTATCTGGTAGCTTATGTCTTGAGTTTGTATTCTTCACATGATTTTATATAGGGTACCGGTAACTATTTTCTTGGTGCAAGAAATACAGATTCAAAAATAAAACAATGCTCTGTATGATCAAATATTAGTAAGCAGGCCTTTTCATAGCCAACATTGGGTGTAATTTGTGGTGCATGTACAACATAATTACTTACAACATGAATATGAATTAAGGTTTTGTGTGTGACATGAACAAACGGTTTCTTTTCTCTATAATTCCTAATCATGTCAGAAGAAGTTAGAATGGCTTTTAACTATGGTCTTTCAAAATTGGTTACTAATTATCAAAATGTACTACACATTCCAGTACTTCAAATGTGAAGCTGTCTTTTGCTTTTAAATAGGTAATAAATTTTTACTGTCATTGAACATTCATACTCCATGCAGGACAGCTTTTCTCTTTAACATATTTCAGATACTTAAATCAGCTTTCAAACCCGATGACAAATGGCATGTGCATAATACACATCTGAAAGAGCGTGAACAACAGATTAAATGGCTTACACAAGAATCAGAATGACTGAAATTGAGTGTGAACATGTAAAACATCTATCTTTTGTCGGTGATGTCTCTGTTCTTTAAAGCTTAGTNCCTTTGTCAAGGGTTTTAGAACTTGAAGGGCCTGTATATTTTTGTAAGATCATGAAATGCCTACTAGATGGCAGGAGTGTGTTCATTTTGCACATGAAGCAGAAAAATTTGAACTGCAAATTATATTTTACATTTATAATTGGATCAAAGAAGGGAAGTGATTTGAAGTTGTGTCTTAACAGTGATAGTAGTATTNAGAAATTAATTCAGATATTGATGTCATTAATGAAAAGTAGCCNTTTTTAACTTACAACATAAATTGCATTATGTACAGTATTTCTTGTGTGTTTTTACAACCTTTTAATTAACTTAAGTCTGTTTCAACTTTTTCNAAATCATTTTTAACCGACTTCCCTCTATCCTAGAGTGCTGAAATTTGGTACACAGCTCAACTCCACGATATATTTGATTCTGTTTAAATATTATGGATCAGTGTCATTCCCTTTTTGAGGTATGGGCAATCTAATTTTTTGTAAGGGAAAATTTTCTGTGATTTCAACATTTAATACAATAATGAAAAATATTTGGTTGCATTAACAATGGAAACTGTACTGATGTGTGTAGAAGTAATGCTGGCCCTTCCCTAGTTATGGGCAATTGAAGTGTTTCATCAATTGATCTGTTCAGGTAAGAACTTAAAGATTGAATGGGCAAAAGGTTGGACCCATTTTATTTGTTTGTATTGTTTTTCTTTTCTTTGAGTGTTTCAAGTTTGAGGCCGTATATAGGTCAAGCCTGCATATGTTAAATTAAATTTTGGGGCCTCATTTTTTTATTTATGTTTAAAAAGTATGTGAACAAGAAATTCTTGGAAGTACTAATATATTATAATTGCCTCCATAAGTTTGATTTCTCTTTACTGTCCACAATTATAGTAAGCACAGAAACTGATTTGTATGCTTAATTTTATATACCTACCATAATACTTTCTCATCTAAATGTTTATTTACAAGATGTTATAATTTAATAATATTGCACACACGTTGCAGAACAATTAAGTTATGTGGATGGTAAATCACTGTTCCAATTTTTTTTCTGATAAACTAAAAAGATACATACATAACATCAATAAAATAAGAACATGTATTAGCAAAATTAAGAATTGAAATTAAACTTCATGCAAAGCACTTTCCAAATTTTGTAAAATCTCAAGTTTCTTGTCTTCCTAATGTACATGGTGTAGTTTTTCTTAAATAATCAATAGCTTATTGATAATTTGTGCTCTGGTCTTCGAATTGCCCTACACTGTGTACTATGGCCGACCATGGTGATGCAGTTGGCCAGTAAGTTAATTCTTGCACCACAATTGTCAGTTTGTTTTGTTCATTCATCTCCATTATATGACATAAAATAACACATGCCGTTATTAAAGAGGGTTTCTTAGCAGCGTAGTATTTCAAGGCACCTACTTGTAAAGTGAAACGAAAAACAATCTCCATAGGCCATGCCACAGTATCATTGTTTTGATAGAAATACGAGGTACATTTCAAAAGTAAGGTCGCGCATGCTCAGTAGCTTGAACTGGTCCGTTGGGCATTTAAGTGACATATTGTCACCAGTCCATTGTTATTTGCTTTTGTGTGACAGTAAGCTATGACGAGTGCGACAATAAACAATCCCGCCAGTTGTGAAGTCCGGTCAATGATTAGATTTCTCAACGCAAGAGGACATAATGCTCCTGAAATTCACTGTCAATTGTGTGAAACATATGGGCCTACCATAACGAGCGAAGGAAAAGTGAGGCAATGGTGTCCTGAGTTTAGGGAAGGCCATTCAAATGTTCACGATGAAGAGAGGAATAACAAGCCTAGCAATCTTGCGGAGCGTGTGAATGCGAAAGCGAGAGAAAATTGTCACATTACAATTAGTGATCTTTCCATAAGTTTCAAAGACAACATTGTTCAGAATTGTGACTGACACTCTGGGCTATCGTAAACTGTGTGCACGATGGATGCCGAAATTGTTGACAAGCGCTCACAAAGACCTGAGATTGACATCTGCACATGCTTTTTTGGACCCCTTTCATAAAGAGGGACACGGATTTTTTCCCATGCCGAAACTGGTGACGAAACATGGATTTCATACGTCAATGTTCAGTCCAAGCAGTGGCGTCATTCCAGTTCACCAAAAAATTTCAAGCAAACCCAGTCTCAAAGGAAAATCATTGCAACTTTGTTCTGAGACCACAAGGGCGTGGTTTTGGTCGATTTCATGGAGCCTGGAACAACCATCACATCACAAGTCTATTGTGAGACACTTTCAAAACAGCATCGTGTCATTTAAAACCGACGACAGGTAATGCAGAGAACAGGAATTGTTCTCCTTCACGATAACGCGCGTATGCACACGGCTGCCCGCACAATCGAGACATTTCAAAATTTCCGATGGGAAATTTTTGATCATCCACCTTATAGTCCTGACCTCGTGCCCAGTGACTACAATTTCTTCTTACACCTCAGAAACTGGCTTGTGGCTCAACGATTCGAGGAAACTGAAGAGTTGAAAACTTCAGTTCAAAACTGGCTGAACTCCCAGGCAGCGGAATTTTATGCGGAGGGTTTGAAGAAGTTTGCTTCACTTCACGATATCAAAAATGTTTGGAACGAAATGATGATTACTTAGAAAAATGGTGTGAACATATATGTATTTGGAACCACTAGTACATTCTTCATATTCTTATTTGTTCTTTTAGTTTTAAATGTGCCTAGTATAAACAAATCTTTTGATTGAGTAGTGTTTAACTTCTCTTTGGTAACCAAGGTCATTTAAGACATGATAGATTTGTTTGGCACCCGGTCATAAAAACAAAAAAATTTGAGTTAAAATTTATTTATAACACTATGTATGATTTTAATGCATCTGATGATTTTCACATGTATTATCTGATGAAGAGAATATGATATTCTCGAAACGTAATGTTTTAATTAAAATTATTTTAATCCATTTTATGATTATATAATTGTACGTATCAAGTATTAAACTTTAATGATCAAACCCATGATGAATATTACTGTTTGCAAACTAATGAAATACAAAGTATCATATCATGTGAATCACGAACTCGGGTTGTTGTTAGTTTTACTAATGAAAATACAATCAATTAATAAACTACAGAAATGGGAAATCACGGACCAACTACCTAAATTTCCCTTTTAATAGTGTACCATATCTGGGAGTTTAGAAAGGACTTTTCCCTTATCAGAACATAACTGCTCCATTGAAGCTAGGCCAACNAAACTGTTCAACTCTAATTGAAACAAAAAAACNATACATAACATCAATAAAATAAGAACATGTATTAGCAAAATTAAGAATTGAAATTAAACTTCATGCAAAGCACTTTCCAAATTTTGTAAAATCTCGAGTTTCTTTTCTTCCTAATGTACATCGTGTAGTTTTTCTTAAATAATCAATAGCTTATTGATAATTTGTCTGTGCTCTGCTCTTCGAATTGCCCTACACTGTGTACTATGGCCGACCATGGTGATGCAGTTGGCCAGTAAGTTATTTCTTGCACCAAAATTGTCAGTTTGTTTTGTTCATTCATCTCCATTATATGACATAAAATAACACATGCCGTTATTAAAGAGGGTTTCTTAGCAGCATAGTATTTCAAGGCACCTACTAGTAAAGTGAAACGAAAAACAATCTCCACAGGCCATGCCACAGTATCGTTGTTTTGATAGAAATACGAGGCACATTTCAAAAGTAAGGTCGCGCATGCTCAGTAGCTTGAACTGGTCCATTGGGCATTAAGTGACATATTGTCACCAGTCCATTGTTATTTGCTTTTGTGTGACAGTAAGCTATGATGAGTGCGACAATAAACAATCCCCCCAGTTGTGAAGTTCGGTCAATGATTAGATTTTTCAACGCAAGAGGACATAATGCTCCTGAAATTCACTGTCAATTGTGTGAAACATATGGGCCTACCGTAATGAGTGAAGGAAAAGTGAGGCAATGGTGTCCTGAGTTTAGGGAAGGCCGTTCAAATGTTCACGATGAAGAAAGGAGTAACAGGCCTAGCAATCTTGAAATGTGCCTCGTATAAACAAACCTTTTGATTGGGTAATGTTTAACTTCTCTTTGGTAACCAAGGTCATTTAAGACATACGATAGATTTGTTTGGCACCCGGTCATAAAAACAACAAAATTTGAGTTAACATTTATTTATAACACTACATATGATTTTAATGCATCTGATGATTTTCACGTGTATTATCTGATGAAGGGAATATGATATTCTCGAAACGTAATGTTTTAATTAAAACTATTTTACTCCATTTTGTGATTATATAATTGTACGTATCAAGTATTAAACT
>KZ871119.1:24619-34750 GCA_003456935.1 Machilis hrabei | reverse complement strand
CGTCCCCGAACAATGGATATGATACATTTAGCTTATCTCATTTTCAAGTGAAAATTAGTGGTTTCTGTATTTTTTTATTTAGCATTTTGAAAATAATTGAGCAATCATAAATTACGTTATTAAGATTAGGTGTATAAAGACATATTAATGTATGCCAAGTTTCATGATAAGGGCCAATCTTCTTTTAATGATGATAATTTGAGATATAACGAACTTTCTTTGATACCTTATACATTGTATACAAATTAATATTAAGCTCACTAATAATTCCTCTATATATAATTACATTTGAAGTTACAAATATTGCTAATATGAGAACATCATTTATTTAGTGTAAATTTAATATCACATATCGATATAAATTTGTTTATCAAGTAGTACATTTTAATGGCCGACCACATTTTCCAGAATCTAGAGTGCAGGTTCCTATTCACATACCTCAAACCGTAAAGAGATGGTTTAATTGAAATAAAACAGTTTAGGGTACCTGATACTGCTTTTATTTTTAAACATCTTCTGTTTTCTATATTAGCCAATGAGCCAGGACGTTTTCAAGCTAGTAAGCGTAATATCTTAACTACCAGGTACAGCAAATTATACCTTGTTGAAATTCTCAACAACACGTATGTAAGTGGTCCCGATCAGCAATAAATGCGTTTTAAACATAAACATATTTCCGTTGTTACATTTAAGTAAGTAAAATGGGTTGTTTTATATTACATTCACACATACTTTCTTGAAACAAAGTTTACATGCGTCACTAATAATAATCAAACATCTTTTCTTTAGGTAGCTTGGTCTTGCCTTCTTTGCAGTCGGTGTAGGAACATTTTGCAGATAAGAAAAGGACAACTCATGTAGCATCTGTTTATTTTCACAGACGACTTTTTGTGTTCATGATTGAACTGTAAAATTCATAAGGTGGGTACTATACCCTAGTTTAGGGTCATCAATAATATGAGGAATTAAAATCTGAATTAACTTGAGAAAGCGATTATTGTGTAATACTTCAATTGTTCATATCAAAGTTGTTGTGAATGATTCACAAATTAGAAATTCATATTGATATCAAATCAAAGAAACAAAGTTTCACTAAACTTTACACTAGATTCTCTTAAAATAAAGAATAAAATATTAACAGTATTTTAACATACTTTCCTTCCTATTAGTAAATTGAGCTTAAAAATGTACGATATATGTTATTGTTCTTGAAAAATTTGAAATTTTATAAATTTATTTTTTGTTGATTTGTGTCTCAACCTATTTTTTTCTCTTTTCCTTTCTTTTCCATCCTGTCTGGTTTAGTGTCTAGTGTAATGATCTCTAAATTGGAGATTGTCTAGTGTAATGATCTCTAAATTGGAGATTGTGAGTTTGAATCCCGCTTAACATGCGGATGTTTTGATGTGCATTCATCTTCATTAATCAAAATGTGCATCACTAATCATTGTTAAATGACCCATTGGGTGTCGATATGGTGTTAAACATCACATATTATAATCCTTTTTTATATCTATTCTACGATAACTTAAAAATACGTAAACTAATTTGACTTTAAAAAAAACGTAAACTAATTGTCCAAACATTTAAAACTGATTTGTTACTCCATTTCGTGGATTACTGGACAAAATAAAACTAATTAAATGTATGGACGTTTCGATGGCCAGTCCATCTTCTTCAGCTTTATTGATTTGAATTGTAAACAAACAAAGTTTTCAAAACACAGGGATATTAAGCATGACAGTATTCAATAACAGGGTTAATAAGTAGCACCAAGGAGGATTCTAATAATTGGCTGAAATAAAAGTTGCAACAGTTGAACAATACAACTATACTAGACAAACAACATTATTTAACATATCAATTGAAATTGTACCTAAAGCAAGGAACAAATATATTCTTAAAATATTATAAGTCAAGGAAATTTAAATGTCTCAATAAGCAGTTTCAATGTTAAACTTGCAGACAACATACTAAAATATATACAGAGTGTCACAATAATGGCGCCCAGTAACTGTAAGGGTGATTCCTAATGAAGTTTTAAGTCCAAAATGTGAAGTAACGAAATTGTCTCCGATGCACCGTTTACGTGTAAAAACGATGTGATGTATTGTAATGTGTCAATGTCGCTTATTCTCCAGATTAAAACACATTTATTGCATTTAAAAGTAAAAACAATAAAAATATCTCAAAAAGTCATTACTAGTTCCTAATACGTGGTCCCAAAAATACAGTAGGATAATTTAATATTTTGACCATGTATTAAGAATAATTACTTTTTGAGATCTTTTTATTGTTTTCACTATTAAATGCAATAAATGTGTTTTAA
Organism: Machilis hrabei; assembly: GCA_003456935.1. Classification (NCBI taxonomy): domain Eukaryota; kingdom Metazoa; phylum Arthropoda; class Insecta; order Archaeognatha; family Machilidae; genus Machilis; species Machilis hrabei. The sequence continues at coordinate 32,421 of KZ871119.1, read as the reverse complement.
TCTGGAGAATAAGCGACATTGACACATTACAATACAGCGTTTTTACACGTAAACGGTGCATCGGAGACAATTTCGTTACTTCACATTTTCGACTTAAGGCTTCATTAGGAATCACCCTTGCAATTATTGGGTGCCATTATTGGGACACCCTGTATATAGACATATGCAAATATATATAACATGCAGCTGGTCTCGGTAGTCTAGGGGTTAGCCACTTGGCCTTGCACGCCGGAAGTCCCAGGTTCGATTCCTGGGTGTTATTCACTGTATCAATAAAGAGTGTTCATCATTACCTTCATAAAAATTGTGTGTGATGGATATGTGTAAGCCTCCTCGAATGACCCATGTATAGTCGAGTAGCCGTAAAACAGCACATCATCACATTACATTCTCATGAGTTTTTTATTAATAAAACATTTAGCTATTAAACCAATTCCTAAAATTGTTTACAATACTAATTACAAAAATATTTTTAAGTGTCACAAGATTTTGAAAGATACGAAAGGTTTTACATATTAGTATATTGCAAAACCACAAAATGGAGTACAAATTGTTATATCTGGACACGAACTGAACCAAGTTGGATTTTAATCTAGTTATAAACCAAGTTAACCACTAATTTGAAAAAGCTATATTTTAAAACATTGAAAGAAACCATATAAGTATTTTCTATGCAAACCGTAAGAAAATTTAAGGCTATTTCAGGCAAATGTTGAAGATTGTAACACAGTATTGAAATGAATATACTCATTCTTTGAAGAAAATATTTAGAAATATGATTTTACTGAAATCAATAAGCCTTTCATAATTTTTAAGTGATTAGGAGTTCATTTATAAAGTTTAAAAAATGTTATCCATTAAATCACAATACGTCGGGCGCACATTTATATTGTTTTAAAAGTAATTTGGATAGTTTTTTTGTCGATCGTAAATAATTATAGTCACGAAAGTGGCTCTTTATAGACATCTAAAGCAAATGTGAGATTTTAATCTTATGGTGGATCTACAACATCCGACTCTTACGATCCATACGACCTTAACCTGTATTTCTTTTTTCTGTTTAATGCCATTTGGAAATATAGATTAGTTGTATCCTATGCTACATAGACCTACTCTAATAGGTTTGCAGCTACCACTTTGTAGTGAAATTAAATTAAAAAGGTTCAAACTGGGTTGTCAAATACTGGTCAATGAATTTATGGTACACGTCATCCTGATAATATTAAACATTTAAGGCTGTCCTTTCTAGTAGGCGTATGTAGTTATGTTACCTTAATAAACTATATCTAGTCTTCAGAATCTTTAGTTTTGAAGCTCCATTGCAACTTCACCATTTTTATTTCCTTAGGTGAAATTACTTCTCATTTTTATAACAGCAAAGCTTTAAGTTAGAAGTTAGCTTTAAAAGGGGAACGAAATTTAACATTTTATTTTATTGTACTTTTGATGTTTTCGAAATATTTTGAAACAACACAGCTTTTAAAATAGATTTCTGTAAGAATTACAATCAATGTAAACTATTCTGCTAAGTACAATTATCATAAAAGATTGGATCTAAGTGGAGGAGTTATATAATTTTTTTTCTGAAATAATTGGCCTGGTTCTTTTGTTGATCGTATTGTAGTTTTCTGAATTGAAAATAAAAGGTGCTTACATAAAACTTCATTGTGCAGTCTGGTTTATTTAGACAAATCAAAGTTTGCCTTTAAAGTAAATATTAGAAATATTATTTTGGTAAAATGTTCCGGCTCTAACCGTTGTTTATAAACCTTTCATTTTCGAAAAATAGGTAACGCACAGTGACTGTTTCATTATTCTACGAGTAGACATAATATCCGTTTAGACTTTGAACAATCAGAATGGCCAGGTGCATGGAGAAAATTATTGAACTGAATATTCAAAATCTAAATCTGTGTCCTCAGTCATTGGATGTGAATTTAACAACTCAGGCAGGCATTGTGTAGCAGCGATTGATTACAAAGTGATTCACCACTCTGCCTACAGCCTAACGTGCCCTACATGACACTCAGGACTTTCATAATTTTCTAAGATAATCTTCAAGTTACAATATATGTAATTTCTTAGAATAGTGTGTAATTAAATTATATTAAAGCAGGAAACAAATATCTGAGGAATTTTCATCTTTTGCATGTTCTGAGCTACTGTAATCATTAAAAAATCACGATCAATTAAAATGGAAAAACGTGATAACTAAATTTACAAGAGCGACGCAATGTCTATATTTCCTGTCACTAAAAAATACGATTACTGACCAGTTTATGGGGGCAAATTAATAATGTTTGATTGCTACAAATATGAATAGAAGTTTAGAATTAGTTAAAATTAGTTATATAGAAAATAAACTACATTAAAACCATATTCTGCCAATCATTCTAATTTCTGAGAAACACAACGTGAGGTACTTATTGACCCAATATAAAAACCTCGTTTAAAAACATACACAATACACTTTTTGTCTCACCTTCAGGAAGAGGTTCATGGATCAAATCCTGGGCAGTCTCATCGCCTTGTGTGTTTTATTTTTTGTCTTTTCAAATGTTAGTAAGAGGCTTCTGCGAGACAATCAATATTAATACGTGTCTTTTGCGAGAGGTTGGTTCACTGCAATTAGCGTTTCTACAGAAAATAACCCATTAGTGACTTTGAGTGATGCAAATTGAACTTAATCCTGGGCTGTTTAAATGACGCTCATGGGGATAAAGATCTGGTAGCACTAGAATGGTTAACTTGAAAAAATTAGCTACTCTAACGTGGCACCATGGTTTTTACATTTTAGATATAATGAATATCCATTGCATGCCTTTACAAAATGAGTTAATTAACCCGCTCAACACATTGATTGCTGGTCTGTTCGACTTCGATATTAGTAAAACGTAGAATAATCTTGTATTCCTATTTCGAAACCTACAAATGCATGTTTTTATTTTAAGGCACACTTACGGTGTTATCTAACTTTTTTGTTTGTTTGTTTGTTTGTTTGTTTGGAGCACAATGTTTTCTTGAAATCAAAAGCTGAGATGCTACAACAATGTAAGTAAGTAGGAAAATCGTAATTGTATTCCTTCTCAAAATGTTCACGAAAAACTCTGAAAAAACACCTCACCCATTTCTTCATTCTGCTCGTATAGTAGTGTGGAACATCGTGACTTTTTTTTTTAAATAAAAACTTCACTTATATATTTTTGTTAAGAACAGTGGTTATTGTAGAATCGGAGACTCTTTAAATTCTTAAACAAATACGTTGAACTAGTCGGGATATTACTTGCCGTCGTTACGGGAAAACTTCCAACATTTCGTTGCAAGTTCATATGGCTTCCTCAGGGACAAACAGCAAGACTAGTTATTGTTAATTAAAAGTAATAATGTAACTATTTGGTATACAGATAAGTGTAGGCTTGAAGAACTTCTTCAGCATGGATATAATACACCTAGAATAAAATAGTAGCTTTAAAAATCAATCAACAGGTATTGTTGACACCCCTCTTTTTTTTTTTTTGTTAGCGTTATTGCACCAGGAACCGCCTGCGGGCATCACTTCTGGTGCATTATCGACAAACGATTATGGCCACTTTTTGTTCCGACATTAAGTGCACACACTTAGGACAACACAAGTGAGTGTTCATACTTAGGCCAACACAATTGCACACTTAGGACAGCACAAACGTCCATGTCTTACTCGGGATTCGAACCCAAGACCTTTGGGACAGGAGTCAGGCACACTACCTACTCCCCCAAGCAGGTCGACATTGTTGACACCCCGGAGGATGACAACAGTCTACCTAACAAATATCCAACGAGCTTTTTAATACATACCAGGTTTTACTATTGGGTTTCTTTGGAAGTCTAGGTGTTTCCTGTAACCTCTATCCTTTCCATACAAATTCTCTTTACATGATACCAGTAACCTCATTCCTCTTAAGTCAGTGATCCTAAGTAATGTACACCAACTTTGAAGATTTAACGCTAACTAAAATATGGTGTAAGCTAAAGTTTATATAAACGTACATTTATAACTATAAAACTGGATATAGTTGAAGTTTTACTAATGTAATATATAAAAGAATTAATAATGAACAGGAAATATCTTTCTACACTTTTCCTCCGTTAGTTACAGTACCAGCATCGATTTTGTCATATCCAAACTAAGCGTAAAAGCCTGAAAGACGTACTAGCGAATGAAATGTTTTCGTAGCTTGGTAAGTGAACGAAAATTTGTGTTTTAAGCGAAACGAAATTTTGATCTACGCTTCGCTTGAATATGAAAAAATCGATGCTGGTACGTGTTCCGAAATTCCTAAGACCGGCCGAAAAAGTATTGACAAGTATTTCTTCCAGTTTTTTACCTTTTTTCCGTGTGCAAAATATATGCGACACTGTTTTTCTTTCCTTTTTTCGTAAAGAAATATTAGGGTGCGAAGAGCGAGTAATATTCGGATAAATACCGTATCTATGTATGCATAAAAACCTCATTTTATTTTACGCAAATGTTATTAATTGAAACATATAAAGAAAATACAACTTTGGGTACACGATAGCCTTCAAGCTAGCTTAAACTGGCTTATTCCGGAATACAAAAGGTGATTTTCTGTTAAACGTCTATTGGATCTGGATTCTTGTAATTTGTACCGCATTCACTAAAAGCGCAGAAATCTTAATTATATATTCAGACTATTTCGGTTCAAGTTAGCTTGAACAGCATCTAAGATGGCGGCAAAAATGCTAGCCGATTGGCACAATGAAGAAACTAGAATTTTAATGGTTTTGTGTGGTGAATTATCCATACAAATATGTTTGGATGATATTACTTGGAATGGTAAAGTTTGTCACACAGAACTTAAGATCAAATTTTATTTTCCCTGTATGTATCAAATTCAACAAACTTTAACAAAGAAAATGAGATTGCAATTGGAATATAATTGAGCTTTAAATGAGTTGAGTGATTACTGTGACAATTGTAGAATCAAATAAAAATTACACTTTTCACATCTAACTGCTAGAATATTTATCAAAGAAATTTAATCCGAAATCACGCTAAAATGCCTTACGCCCCTTTGAAAATGTCATTCTTTTTTAACCGAAGCTCATATTTGTGAGAGAGAACCAAAAAGTTTACAATAGTAGAGCTTGGCGTAATTGCATTTGATTGCGAATTCTTATCAATTCCTTATTTAATAATTAATTACAATATATCTATTTTGATATTTATGAGAATGGGAGATTGCCTGATGTTTTTAAGAATATTTGAACATGTATTCCACAAAATAAATTAATGTGTCCATTTTACAGCACTTTCAAAACTTACCTTATTTTCTTCTTTATTAAACACTACTTTTTTCAGTATTGGGGTGCGCTTGTAATTACCTACAAACCGGAATATATATACAGGGTGATTAAAAATTCGCGCACACGGACTTTACCACGCGATTCTATGGGTCCGATTTTGTTATCAATGTTTTTTTTCCTAGAGTTGTCAGTCCAATAGTTTTGTCAGAATTTAAAGATTTAACTAGCCAATCATGAGCCGAATTGCAGTCAAGCCACGTCCATCTGCCAGAAATACCACGTTTGTATTTTCACACTATCAGAACCTCTATCACTTTATCACTTTTTATGTATAGCCTAAGGAAGTTCACAGTAGCCAAGTGGTCGACCTCCTTGGCAGAGTGGGTAGAGTGCCTAGCTCTTAACCCAAAGGTTGTGGCTCGAATCCCGCGTAAGACATGGATGGATGTGATGTCATATATGTGTGTGTTGTAAATAGAATAAGTAAAAATGAAGTGTAAAACCAAATGTAAAAAGTAACATGTAACAATGAGCAAGGCTTACGAAATAAAGGAACAAGTAGCCGAGGAGCTACAGAAAAAAAAGTAGGTTAACGTGTCCTGCCGGAGTGTTACAGGTTGTGGGTTCAAGACCGGACAGGGTGTTAGAATTACACACATTCCTCTTTTTTTATAAATCATTTACAGTTTAAAATTATTGTTAAGAAACTGTTCTTAAGAAATTAAGTAACAGTTTTATTTGACTTTTTTTCTTTGTTCCAATTTTAATGCATTTAAATAAATTAACAATAGAAGTCAACTTTCTATTTTCTAACAATTCCGACGAAAATGCGAGAACAATGCCCTTCTGAAGCTTTTACATTATGCTAGAAAAGCAACGTGGCTGACGTGATTAACTATAATTAATAAGTTTCATATACACTGATTAATTATACTAACTATTATTAGGTTACAATGACATTACCAAATTTTGATGTAAAAATAATCCTAATACTCAAATACACGTTTACTTTCTGTAAACTTGGTGAATTTATTACATTATTATATCACTTTGGACTACATGAACACAAAAGTCACTTAGCACCGCCGTCAGAAACACACATAATTAAGTGATCGAGTGAAAGCCTACAAGTGGCTGTAACAAAAACAACATACTCGTACAACGGAGAGGTAGGTGCACAATCCCCAAAACACGTTTTGGTTTCTTTTCTGGAATATTGGACAAAAGCAAGTTTCCTTATGAGATACATAACTTGATTATTTAAATTCATGTAACATTTTAAATGTGAATATTAAAACCTCAGAGGTATCAAACAAAGTCAAGAAACACAATGTCAAATACACAGTCTCTTTTCTCAAATTATAAACTGGTTTTATAACTTTAGATCACGTAACTTTTTACTCTAATGACATAAATTGCACTTACTGAGAAATAATTCATGTTCTTTAGAACAGATGTTCAAAACGACAACCCTGCATCTCCAAGCAACTGGTAACGCGCCAAACCATATTATTCGTCACTCTTCTTAAGACATCAACATCCACCATTGCAGAAGCAGCATGATCAATTGATATGAGTTCCTCTAGATTCCTGGGAGGAGTTGCATATACCAGTTCCTTCAAATGTCCCCACAAGAAGAAATCCAGTGGATTAAGATAAGGTGATCGTGGAGGCCATGCGAAAAACCCTCCACGACCTATCCATCGCCCTCGATACTTTGTATTTAGTACTCCAAAGTGTGGTGGAGCACCGTCGTGTTGAAACCACAATCTCCACCGAACAGCTAGTGGCACGTTCTCCAGTAAAGCTGGCACTGAATGTTGAAGGAACACACAATACTGTCGTGCATCTAGTTGATCCGGCAACAGGTAGGGNCCCACAAGGATATCGCCCACAATTCCGGCCCATACGTTTATACTAAAATGGACCTGATATCCTCGGCTACGGGTAGCGTGAGGATTCATTTGGGACCACTGATGGCTAGAATGGATATTGAAAGTGCCCTCCCGAGTGAAAGAAGATTCGTCTGTCCACAAGATCTCGTTTAGGAAGTCTTCGTTGGCCTCATACTGCTGATCAAACCATTCACAGAACTGCATTCGTAAGGGACGGTCTTCAGGAACTTGTTGTTGGATTCGAGAATAATGATATTATGATATGGATGCATACCTTCAAGTACCAGTCGTTGTGAAATTTGAAGTTGTAGTGCAACGCCACGTGTACTTCTCCCTGGTTATGACGAAAATAATTAATTATGGCTTCCTCAATTGCTGGATTGCGTTGCATCACTGGGCGACCGGCATTGACACGTCCCAATGATGTGAGAAACCCACTGTCCCTTAGGCGTTGCTCTAAACGACGAAAAACGTTGGCATCAGGATGATGCCGTAATGCATAGCGTTGAGCGCATTCCCCTACTGCCGCACCAGCTTGCTTATCAGATGACAACTTATCCACATATTCATCGTTTGTATATGTCATTGTGTATTCACTTTGTG
>KZ871118.1:49128-60814 GCA_003456935.1 Machilis hrabei | reverse complement strand
TTCGAACCCAAGAACTTTCAGCTTACATGCTTCTTTAACTCTGTCTGTCTCGGTAGCCTAATAGGTAGCTAGCATTTGGGCTGAAAGTTCTTGGGGAAGAAAAACAAATCTCGCCTTTTCAGTGAAAAAAAAAAAAAAATTAAGTGCAGTTTTCAGGGCCATTAAAAGTCTTTTCGCTTGTTTAATATATATATCCTTTGGAAAGTGCTGTAATTTTAAAATTGGATTCCCAATTATATGCTCAGTAGGCCTATTGGATTGGAATAGTAGGCCCTATTTTTTAAAATGAATTCTGGTTTGATTGTTGCTGCTGATTTTTCCATTAGGCCCTGTTTAGTGTGTATTTGGGTTGGACCTTGGATTAATAACTGTTATCTATTTGCATTTATTGTTCTAATTGGGTGCTCAACAGTACATTTCTGGGGAAATTAGGTAGGGGGTCCTATTGCATTTTAGGTGACCACTATAAAATAAGTCTACCATATTCAATAAAATTAAAAAAAAGGTTAACATATGTGATTGAACAAGACCAAATGGTAAACTAATTAATATGGCTAGCAATCCAAGTAGGCTACTTCCCAAAGTCCTTCCAGTATAAACACCAGTAGGCAGTAGGCCTACAGACAGCTCAAATGTATTTTTGATAATATTAGTCGTAACATTATATTTATAGAGCTCTGTTTTAATATATATAGGGGGTACAGCCTATTTATAACATTTGGTTATGTATAAATTAAACTATTTTTCGTTTTACTGGACAACGGTTTAAAATGTTGAAAACTGTTGTCCACAAAAATACAAAGTTAGTTTTATTTGTATTATCCTGGATACAAAAACTTGCCTAGGCTATATGATATTAAAAACATTATGTGTTGCAAAAATGCTAGGGTGGATATTCAGTTTGGAGTAACACTGTAGGTATTTAACTGAACATTATCACTACCAGATCATTGCAGTAATTCATTAAAATCAATTAGCCATTCATGTTAGTTCATGTGATGCATAGGCCTAATTTTATCTGAAAATATTCACTTTGGAAATCCTAATATTCTAACAAATATTTTGTTACTACAAATAGATCATGGCTCCAAACTGAATAGCCAGCCTAAGTCTACTGTAACATCAATAGGCCTGTGTAGGCTGAGTCAAAACTGCCAGTTTTACTATTTTAAAGAATTCCCCAGGAAAGATGTAGTAGGCCTGTTACTGATTCACGCCTTTTCTTTTCGTTTTAGGCAGTTCAAAGCGCAAGTTTTCTTGGAGTGTTTAATTGCTGATAAGTTAGCCTAATGAAATAACATATTTACACAAATTGGAACTTATTTATGTTTTTGTAAGTGGGCCTAATACGTGCAACGTGCAGTAGATCTACTTTCTCAGTTAGCTGCATTGCTTATGCCCTCAAGTAGCCTACTAACACTGATTAGTCTATCTGATANCATTTGTCCTTATTGTTTATAATTTTTTATAAGCTTAGGCCTACCCCGTCTTTGAAAACAAGGCTTATTTTTTTTATTTTAAATCACTTCTCCACTGATGTTTTCAGCTAGCCTACTGTACTTCTACTACTGATGTTTTGTGTAATTTCGGATAACTGTATTGAAAATTTGTAGAGGCCTCTTGCTAACAAAATAACCATAAAGGATAGAATTTTTGTTGTTTAACAGCCTATTTAGTGATTTTTAAAATTATGTCAAGGGAAGGAATTTGTATTTATTATTCCATTTAAATGAATGATTTTTTAATTCCATTCTGGACTATTTCCTCCATATGCTTGGGGTAATTAGGACCAATGTTCTCTGAAGCCAACTATGTTGCATTTTTTAAAACAAATAGGCCTACCGTATGTTACAAAATTTAAAGATACATTTTTGTGTAAAATACTACCTAGCCTCCAAGCTAACGAGGACTGTTAATAAATTAAGTAGGTCTGTATTTTTACTCCCAATCCTATTTACTCTATCAGGAAATACAAATGTATGATATGTGATTATTTCTCCTTTTCCTGATGATTCATATTTTCCAAGAACTTTGTTTCCAGTTAGCCTACCTGATTTGTAAACATTTGAGTAAAGTAGGAACAAACAAATAAAACAAAGAAGATAAATTAATAATTATGGTTTACAAGAAACTTAGAACAGGTTCCTTGAGATGTGCACAGCAACGTGGTAGGTACTGGAANTTCTGGGAACACTTGTTCATGTGTGAAATGTTAAAAACTTAACACCAACAAATTTTACTCTGGGAGATTGCACCTCAGATTTAGTAAAGTTTTACAAAAAAAGTTATGATGTCCTCCTGTAGAATGCGAAAAAACTACATCTATATTTGGCCCTACTACTTCTGAGTTTTTTGTTTAGAAATTGGAGTCCTTGTTCAAGTGCTGTTACTCATATTACCCACTAGGGCCTATCCCAAACTCTCCTCTATGAAGTTTGAAGCAGAAATTTTCATGTTGGAAAAAAAGTGTCCTTGCGGATAGAAAGGAAAATGTCATAGCAGTTATTGCTTTGTTAAATGGAAAGTGCCTATTGTATGTTAATAGTCCCCAAGGGCAGAGACGTTTCCCAGCCAAAATGTATCCAGTAATGGCATTATGAAAAAAACGACACTTGAGAATTCACAGTATTTTGGAGATGGTCATTATGGAAACCATATAGTCTATGGTTTCCATAATGACAATAATTATTTTCAGAGCTTGCACCGCCCAAAGGAGCAATCGTTTAGTTAGCTGCATCTTGCCCTAAATAACTTGGGTTTGATCTCCACAGAAGGTTGGGTGTTATTAGACTGAGGTGGTATCTCGTCGGTATGTGTCTACCGTAACATCTCCGTGTATCGGCTATATATATGTATCAATTAAATGGAAAGTAGGCCCTACTATGTATAGTAGTGTTGTTAATTTTCCAGACAAAAACTATCGGAAAATTTTCCGCGGACAAAAAACAAGAAAAAATACATAATAAGAATATATTGCATTTTTAAGTTCGATNTGGGATAGTTAAATAATTAAGTAGAGTCCCTGTTAAGTGGTGAACAATAGTCTGTGTTTTTCTTAAAGTTCTTTAAATATCAGTGAATAAGCACGATCACTTCCTGATAATTAAGTGTAGGCTACGCCAAATTACAAACTACATACATTACGGTAGCATTACTATCAGTGTTATTTCTTTAGTTACATTTTTAGGTTAAAAGTTGTCCACAAATAAATTTAAAAGTAAGGCTATATATACATGGTGATTCATTTAAGAGGAACCACTCAATTATCTCCGAATATTAAGACACGAGTGAAAAATGTTTGAAATAAAATATGGACTAGGCCTATTTCAATATAGCCTAATGAGCTAAATATGATTTTTGTAAATTCACATTTTAAAGGTAATTTTGAGGTAAACTTTTGTTTTTTAAATGGAAACTTGTATGTTTGATTCGGGCATGGTAAAGAACAGCTGTAGATGAATTAAAACAACTAGTATTTGTTCGAGTTTCCTCCATGCAACCGAAAAATATTGCTATTAAGGTCTACAGTTAAAGAATGATTTATTGCATTATTACAGTGTAGGCCTATTTTACTTCCAATTATTGGCAACAACGCGATTTTCAGGATGGTGAACAAGAATGATTTTATAAGCAGTTTTTAGTAAGACAAATAAACATCCATGCTTGAGTGGGATTCGAACCCAAGAACTTTCAGCTTACATGCTTCTTTAACTCTGTCTGTCTCGGTAGCCTAATAGGTAGCTAGCATTTGGGCTGAAAGTTCTTGGGTTTGAATCCCCCTCAAGCATGGATGTTTCTTTGTCTTACTAAAAACTACTCGTAAAATCAGTGTTGAGCTTTTTTTTCTATTGATAATTTGAGAATTAACTGTACAAGTTTACAAACTACATTAGGCCTACTAGTATCAAGTGATAATTTTGTAGTTAATTACTTACTTGCAGTCTCTTTTATTCTGATATTTTTATTCAAGAACTTGAAAAAAATATTTAGAAGCTATGTAATACTAATACATGATATTAAGTTATACACCAATATAATGCTTTTCTTGTGTGGCGGACAAAAAAGAGCGGACGATTTTCCAACGGGAAAATTTTCCACTAACAACACTAATATATAGTACTGTGCACTAAATCAAGAGTGATGTGTAGTTCTCCCTAAGGCGGGGTGTATCCCGTGTGAATGTTACACCATAAGGTTACATGAAAATGATACTGAAATGGTTGCTTAGTGGCCCAAGAGATTATGTTGGACGTAAAACAGTACATTATTATATTTAATGATCTCTGACATTGAACGTATACTGAGTGAACAGTCGAATACTTATCCATCATTTAGGAAATATCTGGTCTGCCCATCATAACTGTATTTTTTTTCTTTTATGTGAACGAAGCCGACCACAGCCACCTTTCAGGTTCCCTAGCCTACCTTAAACTAAGGCTTTCGTACATAATCTGAGCTTTAAGTTTGCGTGAATTAAACGGGGTAATTGGTTTATGTAATTTGCCATTTTTTTAGTAAGTTCTAGAATTTGTGTTCAGGGTTACTGTTGTCAGAATAATAGTTGTGAATTACAGTGGCAGGTTTAGCACAATTACACAAGTTATAGAGAAATATTTACATTCGCCTAGGCATTCCCGACGTAGACAAAAAACGTTTTTTTGTTTGTTTAAATTTTTTTTTTTGTATTCACGAATTTTTTTAAACCCTCAAAACCATGTTTTATAAAGGTTTTCTATTGCTATTGGATTATGGTCCCACTGTTATGACAACTCAGGTCTAATGGAGACCCCATCCGCGTCGTAATGACGCTTCAGGATAACTGAATTTTGAATTTTGCCACTCAGCCGACACATAGCCGGTGGTGGGATCTTTTACATCGAACACTTATCAATGGGACCCGCCTTTAACGTGCCTCCCGGAACACGTCTACGATCATACCTTGGTGTGCAGTGTTTCNCAGGCAGACTCGTAGGATAACCCTTTTTACCCAGGGCTAGGAGCCAGCCCCGGGGTTTGAACCCGGGACCTCCCGATCATGAGGCGAGCGCTCTAACCACTAGGCCAACCTGTCGGTCTAAAGGTTTTCTTTAATATTTAAAATAAGTTTTTTTTAAAGAGTTGTTTATTGCATAAAAGAGTTTGTTTTCAATAATACAATACTTATTTACAAGTAGGCTATAAACTGGCACTTGTGATTCTGGCATGATAGACAGTAGATTCCATACACAATGTTTACATTGTTTTAGGCTATCTGTGAACCCCTAATGCAATAAAAGATAATAAAATATATATACTAGCCTACATTGTTTTCACAGATTTGTTTAAGGACTTATTTATTATTTTGTTCAAAAAATCCTGTTTCCAACGTTAATAAAACATGAGCCTGTGTTTTAAACGTTTGTTTTAAATATAACAACCCTGGGTGTGGAAGTTAGCGGTCAAAATACGGTATTGATTCAAGCCATGTCTATCTTCAGGTAAAAGAGTAATTAAAAACGTTGTAGCCTATAGGCTAATTACAAAAGCCGACAAAATAGAAATTTAAGAAAAACTAAAACTGTTTGCGCATGTATTTATAACGTGTAATTAAGAAAATAACTACGGTGGGCCTACCGTACGAGTATTTCGACAGGTTTCAACACTGTTTTATTTTGATATTGTGCAGGTCTGTTGGTTTTTCTGAATAATGCACACTGAAATAAACAGGGTAAGCTTATAGTAAAGTATAACCACTCTTATTTTCTGCTCTGCACTTCCAGAGTTTGCTAAAAAGCTATTTTATAACAAGCCTAACGTATTATGAAACGTAAACATATTAGCTCAGAACTGGACAAACATATTTCTGTTAGTGTACCGAATGTGGGAAAATATTTTTTTACACGATTGCACATATTAATTTAGGCGAAGTCAGGCTTTTAAGTAAATCTGGTAGGCATACAAGCTCAAACACTTCGCACAGCAGAATTTATCGCATCTTTTTGATGCCCTTCGGAGGTAATAAGAAAATTAAATTTGACCTGTAGAGAGGAAGTTCATAACGCTAAATACCTGTACATCATGCATATAGATCCTCGATTTTTTTAGCACCTGGGCTTATTTCAAGATTAACCCACATCGTTTGAGTTGTGGTCATTTTATCAGTGACATAACAACATAGTCTTGTAGTTGTGCTTCCAGTTCCATTCTTTGATAAGTTACGTTATTATACTATTTTGAACAACTTCAACCGAATCATATTTTGGGGCTGAAGCTTTTAATATAAATTATTTTGTAAATCACAGTCTACAAAGGATATCCTAAATTCTTCGGCAAATATAAGCTTACCGTATCTCAAAAATCGTAGACTAGAAGGCACATGATATCACAAAACAAAGTATATCTCAAATTCTTCAGCAAATACACAGGTTGTTCCAAAATTCGTAGGCTATTAGGCATAAAACTTATTACATATCCCAAAACAAAGGATATCCAAAAGTCTTCGGCAAGTATACAACGTATACCAACATTTGTAGGCTGTTGGGCATGCAGTGTCTGAAAGAAGAGGATATCCCAAAGTCATCGGCGAGAATAAGAATTTCAACGTATGCCAAAATTCGTAGGCTAGTAACATATATAGTGTCCCAAAATTCGTAGGCTAGTAGCTCATATTATGTACCAAAATTCGTAGGCTAGTATCATATATAGTGTCCCAAAATTCGTAGGTTTGTAGCATATAGTGTCCCAAAGTTCGTAGGTTTGTAGCATTATAGTGTCCCAAAGTTCGTAGGTTAGTAGCATATATATAATGTCCCAAAATAGCGCACATGTTCCCTGAGACTACCGAAGCTTTTTAGCGGCAAAATTTGGAAATGGTACTTACTTTCCGAACGCGCCTAGTATTAGGTACTATACCGTACAAACATGTGTAAAATGTACATTAGATTCCAACGCCCAGTTTGTGCACTCAACACTCAGTGTTTGTTTGTGCATTAGAATATATCGTGGGTAGACTAATTCAAATTTGTCCCGTAAGGCCTGCTACAGACGGGGATTCCATGAATTTTTGTGTAGTGACTACAAGTTTTAGTGTTATAATAACATTAATAAACGCATAACTTAAATATTTTGTTATTTAAATTATACAGGGAACGTGTGTTATAATATATGAGACATGGAAAGCTAATTCATTGCTATAATTGATAGCCAACTCGCAGGTATCAGCTGCCATATGGTGGGTGGCGACCTTAATAACAGGTGTCTGCAGTAGCACTGGTTTCGGAGCAATAAATAGGCCTACCATTGAAAGTTGAAACACAGGTCGTGTGAATTTGTTGGCTAGTATTAGGGCGTCAATATATATAGATTCTGCTTGTATTAAATATTGTTTTTGCAATGGCAATTGCAATATCACAGTCTCTACATAAAGCCCTTCGCTGTACGCAAGCCACAGTGAAAGAAAGATCACTTCTAAGAATTTGTTATAATTTGTTTATTTTCTGTTCTGCGTGGCTACCTTTGTCTGTTAGGTCTGGTATAGTGTAGGTGTACCATGGTTCCAAGAATTCCATTGGCGCTAACCAAGTGATTGGAATAAGTTATATATATTTTCTTTTTCATGTTACGCAAATAATGAGTAATAGGGAGTTTGGGCTATGTGGGAACGTGTGGTAACAAGGTAAAGTGACTCAATTTTGCAAATAAGATGATATATGATAATGCAGAATTAAGCTGGTTTTATAAGTGTTCTGCACGAGGACATCATAATTTGGCCATTTGTAAAACCTCACTAGGTTTGAGGTGCAGTGTCCCTGAGTATTGAAAGTTTTGTTGTCGTTAAGATTGTTTTTATGCTAGAGGAGGAGGTGATCGATCTTCTCGGTTGTTATAACCATAATTATTCAAATTGTCCCATCNCCGTATTACACGCAGTATTCCAAGTAAACTNAGGTATCAGGATAAAGGTGGAACTTCATTAAACATCACTGCAAAAATGCAGGCATGTGTGCTTAAAATATCACTATGAAAAATGACAATAATTCCATGAGTGTATTCAGTGGACAAATTCACCCCAGTTTGCGGTATTTCCCCTCTTGGAAAACCGTTAATTCCAGAAATAATATATTCATATTAGGTTAGTGCCTGAAGGGAACGTGTGTACTGCTCACCATCGTAAAACATATACTGGCAATGCAAATGTTGTAGGTTAATAATAAACTTACGCCTCTTTGTTCAACGGTTCAATTCCAGATGCACTATAATCAAGTAGAGACCACTTCATGTTGGTATCACTTAGACATTGCCGTCGTAGTCTGTTACTGGGATTTTCCTGAATGTATGTAGAGGGTGTTTTAGAAAAGGTGGGAGCTGTGATCTCTCACGTAAAAAGTCCATGTGATTCAGATCTTGAAAACGGGCTGGCCATGCAAATCGTCCACGATCATCTTTTCCTTGTGTTGACATTCTCGACAGGGAATTGAGTTTCTTTCTGTGAAATACATCCGAAACATAAATATCCGTAAAAGGAAGCTTTTCCCCAGTGTTTTGATGTGTAGAATATATCCTGAAATTAGGACCCAATATTTGGGAATCATACTGTACCGTATACTAGCTAATGCGATACCGATATTACTTGTCTACAAAATTAAAAGCCATACGTTCCGAAAAATTTCTGTTTTCGGCAAATTTTTTTTTACAGAAACTTGCCGTTTTTTAGTAAAATGCCCACCTATCCACCGCAATCCAAGCGAATGTAGTGAGCAACCGGGAATTTTATTTTACATTTGCCCTTACTTTATTTAATTTCATTAGGCTATACATTTTTAAAAGCTACTTTGTACCAAGTGGAATTACATAAAAAACTAATCGAAACTCAAGAAGCCGTAAAATTTGTGTTTATCAAAATATTGATGATTAAAAAAAGTATCATAGCTAATCACATGATTGTGTACAACGAACCTTTCGTAACAACAACTAGGTTAGCCTACCTATATATAAAACCTGCTCGGTTATTGCAANTTTAATTATTTGTACACAAATTATGATAATAAATTCTGTTTAAACCCTACGGTATAGGGCCTATAATACTTCCGTGTTTTTTGTAACCGTTTAACAAACCAATTTTCTAAATTTTAGTAATGACTCTAATTAATGAGGAACAATTAGGCCCCAATTATATACATTTTGTATGGTGTAACATCATGTACGTTTCAGGATGAGCGGAAGAATATATGCAGTGATTTAAATTTACTTTTTGTAATAACATATTTTGTACATGATGTATGCTGTGTAAATGAATTGCATAGACACATACCATGAAAAAGATGCAGCACTCACAACATAATTTATCTTCTTCAGCCTAAAGTAATAATTATGTGGTAGGCCTATTTATTATTACGTGGATGTAGCTGCAGTGTGCTTTAATGTAGGCTAAAATATTTACTTATTATAATCTAACCTAAGGTTCAACTGTTTTGAATAAAAACTGTTTATAGTGAAAATATGTAGGCCCTAATTCACGTTTTTGTATGCCAACATTCCTGTATCGTATAGACCTATTGTGTTTCTGGGAATATAGGTTACAGTAGGTATGTATCATTAATGAGAATTTCATATCGGCTATCTAGTTGTTATTGGAGGACTCTCTTAACTTAGGGGTATGCTCTGTAGTCTGAACGTATCGTGGGAAGCCATTTTGTGTACGTTCTGGTTGTTTCAGTGCCAGTTTTTAACAGTAAACTTATTTACGCAGATCTGTACAATAAAAACAATTAGGCCTATTGATAAGTTGTCAAAAATGCCATCCTTAGCATTAGATATAGGCCAATGTGCATAAGAGGAGAAATACCCCTATAGGTCCAGTGATTAGCCTAGACTAGTGTGTTTTGATACTCGTCCTAATATTGGTGAAGGAGTATCTATATGTAGGCTTACTTTTTGTTCTTAAGTAGAATTAGTTTATTCTATTAAATTATAGTAGCCTACGGCATATGAGACGCTTCTGAGCGTAAGTAAGTCTAGGCCACATGTAGGCTACTGATGGAAGTAATTATATTTTACCCTCAAGACCACTTTTGCAGACACACATATTGACCTGTGATTTATATTTTTTAACTTTTCAAATTGTATGCAATAGATGGTTTCGGTATTCGATTTAGGATGCGACTACGCTGTTCATGAAGCAACGTGAAAGTCATTAATGTATTTCCCACACCTTAATAAAACTGACTAACACCAGGTCTTCCTCTTTGTCATACTAAATTGAAATTTATTAGCGGGTAGGCCTAATTATGAAATTATTATTGAGTTTTTAACTGGTAAATATTTTCCCTAATTGAGGGGGCAAACTCAGGCTCAGCGGAATCCATTCTGCAGCTCATGTTGACGATTTGTTTACCGGTAAATTCCAGTTTCAAGTAGGTCTCCCTGGATTTGTTATATCATGAGCTTATTTGTTTTTTGAGTACTATTATTACTGAATAATAGGACTAGTAGGCCTGTCTCAAGAATTTGTCAGCCTTCACCACAATAGCCGCGTTGACTTTTATAATTTGTATTGGTAAAGTAAAAGTTGATGGTAGTGGATAAAGATAACCACTAACCAGTATGTTATTGTTTACAAGCTAATGCAGATGCGTAGTANCTGTGAAATCAGACGAAACAAAAATACATTGTCTGTTATCAATTTTTTAACCTAGTCTTGAGTAGGCCTAGCTGCTAGCAGAATTAATTATGAACAAATGTTCAATTGTGTTGTAGATTGTACTGACTCTACTGTTGAGTAGTGTGTTCCCGTGATCTCTTCAAAACGTGTAAGGCCTTTTTAAGAATGCTACCAATTTTGTACCGGTAACTTAATCCAAAATATCACCTTACATTGGAAGCACAAACATTCTGAATTGCTAGCACCTTGTATTATAATTATGGTTCGCTGAAATAGCCTACTGGTACAAGCTATAGGTCTGTGAATTATCCAATGTTCAGTACAAAATATTCTGATACAAGTAGGCTAGTAGGCATCTTCAGCATTGTGGAGTATTGAAAANGTACTTTTTTAGCCTATAAGTTTAATTGTTTTGAAGTTGAAATTGCTGTATGTACAGGTACCGTACTGTTTTTATTGGTTGTTTACGGCAGTGAGGTAAAAAGTAGAGTACTGTATGCACAATTTGTCCTGTAGACTTAAATCCCTTCAAGGTTTGGCCGGACATTTTTCGCTGATTAGGGCCTGCATTCGTATGCTGTTTCTGTTAATTATGTGTGTGCTGTTACTATACAGGGTTTGCCAATANGCCCTATCTATTTTGTTTTCAAGTAGCCTATAGTTTATACGACGAATATTGGTAAAGTTGATAATTTTTGTACTCGTGTTGTAGATAAAGTTTGCAGTTTTGAGCTACGTACCATATTGCTGAATCATACATGGTTAACAATTAACGAAGGTTTACTGGAAAATAGAATTGTTGTTTAACTCCTGAAGCTTTAATGATTAAACTAGGACATATGCCTATTAGGTTTACATATGCAGTGGTTGCTCTGGCTTTTCCTTTTCTTTCGCCACTCCATTCGCCAAATACAAATTTGTTTCGCCAAACTATGTTTAGTGTCGCCACGTATATAAAATAACACTATTGGTATTAAACAAGACATGGTAGATATTTAATAAACTTAAAGAAAAGGGATGATTGGACGCAATACAAGTGACAGTTTA
>KZ871117.1:15029-25949 GCA_003456935.1 Machilis hrabei | reverse complement strand
ATTATGGTCCCACTGTTATGACATCTCAGGTCTAATGGAGACCCCATCCGCATCATAATGACGCTTCAGGATAACTGAATTTTGAATTTTGCCACTCAGCTGACACATAGCCAGAGGTGGGATCTTTTACATCGAACACTTATCGATGGCACCCGCCTTTAACGTGCCTCCCGGAACACATCTACGATGATACCTTAGTGTGGAGTGCTTCACAGGCAGACTCGTAGGATAACCCTTTTATATCCAGGGCTAGGAGCCAGCCCCGGGATTTGAACCCGGGACCTCCCAATCAGGAGGTGAGCACTCTAACCACTAGGCCAACCTGTCGGTCTTCTTTTTCAGTAGTGTAGCTGTGTGTGAAGGACTAAATTCGTTTTCAATTGGCAGCGCTTCCGAGTAGCGCTGGAAAGTGACCTCGTTTGCAGGGTCTGTTAGTGAAAAGTAACAAAAACATAGAAATAATAATGACTTTATTGCAACATTTAATTTTATGAATTCAAAAATCTTCTTCTGTCCAAGAATATTTTTAATTCAGAAAACAAAATTTTTTAATAAAATCATTAATCAAGAAGTCATAAAATAGTCACCCTTCCTTAACAGGGTGGATTCACTGATGCAAAATAAGAAGACAATGTAAAGTGACAGTTTTTGTGTTATGTTTTCCAATAATTTGCCAATGTTTGAATCAAATGTTTTTAAATTTTTGTAATGCAAATATCTTTTCGAGACCNGTCAGATTTCAAAACAAAATACNTGNATTATTTGGCAATTGAAAAAAAAATATCACTACACATTTACATTAATCAACCTCACTGAACACTTATCTTATTCTACCTCTACGAACTTGCCGTGTTAATGATGGAAGACTATTCTGAAACACCCTGTACTTAATTTCAATGTTTTCGTGACTGCATGCCAAGAATAATAAATAATTACAAAATCAGCAGATACTATGTAAGCTATTTAATCTGAGTAACATAAATTTTATTTAAAATACCGACCAAACTGAACAAGTATTTTGTGAAGAAGTCAAATTTATTTACGATTGTTAGACACCTTTTTAGTGACAAGCTCATTTTTGTGCCCCTGTATATATTTTCATTACTGATAACATACAAATGGCAGTANATTAGGTAAACATTGCCATGGAACAGAACACATTACTTCCATTTTACTTACCTGAAATACATATCTGCTGACATCAAGTATGCTATTGCTTTCTGTGTCAATAGCTTTTATTTATCAACTTACCTTTGAGCATACACAAACATAAATTGTCAGTGATCAAGTTCTTTACACTGTTTAAAGATGATATTATGTTAACCAAGATTAATGCCAGTTGCTAATATTTTGATATCAGAATGCATTACTTTGTCTACATTAAGATCAACGATTCTTATTATCGAGTATTAATTACCTTAATTTTAAACTAAATATCTGGACTAAAGTTAGCAAAAAATTTTTTTTTTTTTTTTTTTACAATATTTGACTCTGCAATACCCACATTCCATGATAAAATTAATGAAAGAGTTGGTATAGAGAATCTCCTGAGTCTCGTCTCATTAGAGTCCACTTCCAAGAAATTCTCAACAGACTCTTTTACTATTCGCATTAGGAAACTTGCTATAAGGAAAGATTTCTAAGAAAGAACACAATGGCCAATCAGAAATAAAAGGCGCACTAGCAACATTATCTGTAGAGCCCTGCTCTACCACACTTGACTTCTGTTTTCTTCTCAAGCAAGTGCTGGTGTACTACACAAAAAGGTTAGGATTAAGCATTAAGATTTCCTAGAATCTGACAATCCTACTAATTATAATCATCATTAATTAATTATTCATTTCCTCATTAAACTCTTTCATACCTTTGATTATGGTCCCACTATTANGACATCTCAGGTCTAATGGAGACCCCATCCGCATCGTAATGACGCTTCAGGATAACTGAATTTTTAATTTTGCCACTCAGCCGACACATAGCCAGAGGTGGGGTCTTTTACATCGAACACTTATCGATGGGACCCGCCTTTAACGTGCCTCCCGGAACACGCCTACGATCATACCTTTGAGCTAGTATTTTTATTCACAGCACAGAACATGTTTTAATGAAACTGATATACAATTGTAAAGCATTTAAAAAATTAAAACTTTTCATCAGATGAATTGAAATGTACAGTTAAAATCACATTTAAATCCATGCGATGAAGAGAATTTTTTATTTTTGAAAGACCTGATTTTAATAAACCTGTTAATACCCTGTAACATATATCGACAATGAAGATCATGATAAACAGACTCTGAACTAGTGCGTCCAGTCTGGGCAGATCAGCCTAACCTAGACATTCACCTCGGAAGATCCGTTTCTACAGCAGCGCCACTAGTACCATCTGTTGTCTGAACTTGACAATGTCACTAACAGTCGAACTAATAGTTAGACCTCTTTACAGGAAATCCACTTCACAGTTAGAACAGAGTTCAGTCAACAGATGGCACATGCAGCAAATAAAACTGTCTGTGTTTGTTACAAGTGTGCTAGAGGACAGAACTACTCGTTCATNAACCTGAAGCAAAAGTAAAGACTGATATCATTTACAAAGGTCAACCTTTTGTTTTGCTCATTTGATGGCACTAGTGGGCATCTGGCTCAACTCAGCATTTTTAAATTTTACTCATTTTAATTTGTAGTAAACCACAAACTCAGTAAAGAAAACGTATTCCTAGGCAACAATGAATTAATAATGGAGTTGCTAAAATATTGGTGTTCTACTTGTAATTAAAATTAGTACAATTCAAAAATCATTTGGTCTTATAGATTTTTTAAAATTGATTTCTAGTTTTCTTTTATGAAAATCGTAGTGTTTCTGTCAGTGAAATATTAGCAATGCTATGCCTACTGCAACCTGTAATCAGTGAATATGTCCTCCAAATATACCATAGATACTGCACTTGGTGGTTTTATAAGCAATGGATAGATAAATAAAATTTCCTGAAGAAGGTTTTTCCTTTGCTTAATTGCCATAATTAAGTGCATATANATCAGATGTTTATACTAAATCTCATCATTTATTTTTTATGCACAACATTTCAGTCTCTACTATCACACCATAATTACATTAGATAAAATATTCTCCATATTTTATAAGCTTTCAACCAGTATTTAATATGTATNCACACTGATAATATAAGGCTAATTTATAGAAATGACTGTAACAATAAACAGCTCTAACAACAGAATGTAACATTTTAGGACAAATTTAGTGCTGGAGCAGCAACTTTTTTTTTAATTAACTGTTTGAAATGACACATGCTTTCGAAACGTACTGCTCTAGCTACCATGTGTTGACTTGAAAATTACCCCTCCTGCATTGGCCAGGCATCACTATATGCCTGAAACTTGAACAAGCACCCCTTTGTGCAATATATATTCCCTTTTCTCAATATATCTTAATTAAAAAACAAAAAAATTATATTCAGGTGATTACAGACTTTATCGACACCTAGCATTTGATGTTTACTTATTACTTCACACGACTAACACGAACAAAGGTCAGNGATTGCCGCTGAATTTTAAAGATACCTTTTAGGTAAATTTTAAGCATCTGAAATGGGGTGGGAACATAAGCAGACAAATCAGGCAAGTAAAGAGGATAAAGGACAGCTTTTTGGAAAAAAATTGCTGCAGAAACTAATCTCTATGCAAGTAATGCAACACAAATGGCCTACACGAGTTATCCCTCCCCTAAGANGACAAAATTAGTGAATGTGTGATATCACAACAGATGAAGTAAAGGTGTAATCTAATGGCACAAGTTAGAAAGAGTAAGTTACAGTATTATTGGAGCACTAGGAAGGTCATCAGTACTTAATTTTTCAGATGTTATACCTTTTTGAAGATTTATTAAACCAGAAGTGCGAGGATATCTCCGCAATCTTTAGTATGAGCATTCCCAATCACGATTAAGTGGTATGATCATAGGCAGATATCTCCGCAACCTCAAATAGGAGCATTTGCAGTGTAGATGCCAGTTTATTTAAACNACTCTGAACATGATATGATCGTAGNTGCTCATGAGATGGGTCATTCCATCTCGGAAAATAAGACNAAATTTGGATTTACAGTTTCAACAAAATAAGGGAAACTATACAGCGTGGACAGCAGTGTCTGGCACACGCAACACTGTNGCAAATAACAGCGCAATTCAATGCTGGGGCCACTAGTAACATCAGCGTTTGGACAGTGCAACGTTCCGTGTTCTATGCGGTTCTGGAGCTGTTGGCCCACCCAGGTNCCATTGCCGACTNCATGACACAAGGCTCTGCAACTCGCCTGGGCTTGGGAACACTGCAACTGGACACAAGATGACTGGAAANGTGTAGCCTGGTCCGATGAATCACGATTCCAACTGTTTTGAGCAGTGGAGAAACCCCCCACGAGATAATGCACCCTGCATGCCTCCAAAGGACNGTGCAGGGCAGCAGTGGCTGTTATGGTGAACGTTGCTTTCAGCTGGCATGCATTAGGACCCCTCATACATCTGCAGAACTGTCTGAAGGTTGGACTCTATGTAACCATCCTTGGGGATCATTTGCACCTGTTTATGACATGCATTCACCCAGACGGGTGCACCCTCTTGCAACAGGGCAGTGCACCACCGCATGTCTAGTCAAAAGATTACGTCTGGAGGTGCTTTCCTCGGGAGTTTGGCATTATTACTTGGCCCCCTCNTTTGCTGGATTTAAACACCATCAAACACTTTTGGGGTGAAATTCAATGTGCCGTCAGTTCCAGGAATCTGCCACAGACTAATATTATGGAACTGTGNGACGCTCTTCATGATGCATGGTATGCAGTCTACACAGTATTTCCAAGAGCTCGTGGNGTCCATGCCCNTCGTGTTGCTGGAGTTATCCAACCACGAGGAGGACCGATGCGGTATTAGACAGGTATCCCAGTTTTTTTGGCACTTGAGTGTACATACTTTAAACTGGATTACACTTATAAAATGCTATACAGCTTTTTCTCTTGGTAAAAATTGTGTTGAGTGATGGGGCTTTCACTAACAATTTTTATGCAAATACAGACATCTATAAATATCTCCTTTAAATTAAACTCATTTACGGTGTCTCCTGGCTGGACTGTTTAATCTGCTTCCTAATTTGTCCAAATCAAGTATCAGGGTAATTGTAATAATAGTTTTGTTTCCACAGACACCAGATATTTTTGAAGAAAAAAAAAGACCATCTTGTAAAGTGTAAAAATCAGGAATGTTATTCTCTAGTGAACAAACTGAGCTTAAACAGATATATCTTGCAAAAATGTAAATTGGGAAAAGAAATTATCAACACTTACAAAATTATGAGAGCATCTTTCTAAACCTACCAGACTGTTTTTAGTGTTGACAAACAGACAAAGCATTTCATTCAAAATGTATCATCCAATTCAGCCTTCTTTAATCTTGAACAGCTTCTGTTTACAACTGATCAGATATCCAAGTCTGGATTCATTTACATTGTTATGTTAAAAATTGAAAACATTTAACACCATTCTTTTATAAAATGCATGTCCGATATCATCCACAGTGAACAGCAAAACACAGTTTCTACATTTGGACTGGCATCGTCAATGCACCTGAAGAGTCGTGTCAGTTAAGATCCAAACACATAGGCTAATTCTTGATGTTCCATATTTTCCGCCGAAACAATTGCGGTTTCAGAGTCATGGCTGAATTAGACGTTATGTTAATATATACTTTGAATGATATGACACTTAAAACACTGGAATTTTTCCATTAAATGTAGGATTCATCCATGTTACAAAACACTATTTTTGAATTAAAGTAGTTAGCGCAATCTTGGAATGAGTTCACAAATTATTTGTTTTAGATCCTAATTATTTATGAACTCAAAGCTTTGAAGGCCATACCAACATTTGATAGGTGAAACTTTCAGTTATGTTTTGTCTTATTGACACAAAATAAATAATTACAGCATAATTTAATTTAGGATACCACAGTCTGCAGGTGAAGCAATGTACACAAATCCTCCGTGGAAATGCAGAAACACTGTACAGCTTCCAATGTATAATGAAGTCAGGCGAACACAGTTAATATCAAAATGCCAAGTTCATGCAACAGCTAGAGTGGCCCAGTTACAATGTAGCATTGACACTGCATTGCCTTCTGGTGGCTGGGAACAAAATAGGGCCAAGAGCAACTAACCCGCATGATTATCTATGAATCTCTTAAATGTCTAGTAGCCTCTACTTTTCTTTGCAGAAANTGAGACTGGGGATTTAAGTAATTGGAGAATGTGTTTTTACAGGGCGGACTTTTGCACTGANACCCCATAAATTTGCATTTAAGAGTGCAGAGCTATTTTGTCATTATAAGACTAATGCAAAACAAAGATGCACAGTCCGACAATTATATAACGAGAATGATTTTATTTTGACCAAGATACAAATGCTATCTATGAAGCAATGCATGTAATCCATATGGCTAACCTTCATCTATAATCTGGCAACACCCCACACTAAGCATGACGGGAAATACGGCGTCATGTTGTGTAGGCAGTGAGAGAACGTTGTCATGTTAGCGGCATGGAGCAGATAGCGAACATTAAATTCTGTTTAAAGCTTGGGAAAGGTGCAGCCAAGACTGTAGAATTGATGAGACAAGGATAATTGTTTATCTCGTGCATAGATATTCAGGTGGTCTGCACAATTCAAAAGTGGTGTCAAAGCAATTGAAGATGAAACCAGGCCTGGGCATCCAATTTCTGTTCGTAACGAGGAACTCAATGCGAAAGCGAGAGAACAGATACAAGAAGATCGTTGTGCGACTTGAGAATGATGACAGATGGAGTTTGGTGTTAACAGGGAGACAATTTGTCAAATCTTAGTGGAAGACTTGGGCAAGAAAAAGGTCGCTTTCCGGTTTATGCCGCATACATTGTCTGNTGATCAAAGACATGAGCGTGTTCAGTACGCAAGACATCCTTCAAACTGNTCGTAGAAATAAACATTTCTTGAATTCGATTGTTGCAGAGGATGAAACTTGGTGTTTTCGCTATGATCCCACAACAAAACGCCAAAGAGCTGAATAGAAGTAACCAACAGAATTTAATGTTCGCTCTCTGCTCCATGCTGCTAACATGACAACNTTCTCTCACTACCTACACAACATGACGCCGTATTTCCCGTTATGCTTAGCGTGGGGCATTGCCAAATTATAGATGAAGGTTGGCCGTATGGATGACATACATTGCTTCATAGATGGCATTCGTATCTTGGGTCAAAATAAAATCAGTCTCATTATATATTTGTTGGACTCTGTATATTCAACCAACATGTCCGATATTANTGCGGAAAGGTCACTTTTTAATGAGCGCAATGTGTGCCACGACTGTATGTAAAACTATAAATAGATAGTCAAAGATGGTCGCTTGCATGTTTGCAACTGCTCAAACTAATTTAAAATCTCCTTATTGTCACTGCAGCAGCATTGAGTCAGTGTGTACAACTTCCATGTTGACTCTGAACAAAGTTGGTATGGCCAAGAAAACTAGTCAAAACAGTCTTTTTATATCTAGGCATCTGTTTTATAACTAACTTGTGGAAACACTCTTTTATTTTTACCACCTTTTATTTTACATGACTTGAGCTTTGTCGGTTTGTTTCAACTTTTCGAAATCATTTTTCGACTTATCAACGTCCCAGAGTGCTAAAATTTGGTACACAGCTTAACTCCGCGACACATTTGATGGATCAATGTCGTTCCCTTCCCGAGGTATGAGAAATCAACGTTTTTATAAGGGAACATTTTCCGTGATTGCATTGTTTAATACGATACTGAAACAATTTGGTTACCATAACAAAGAATACTACTGCTGTGTGTTTTTAGTTTAACAAAATAGAAAGTAGAGGTAATGCTGGCCATCCCGAGATATGGGCAATCGAAGTTTTTATAAGTGTTTCCACATGGAAAATAAGTACTTCTTCAACTGATCTGTTCAGATATGAACTTAATGAAGTTAAAGATTTAATTTCCACGACAGAATGGGCAAAAGCGTGGACCCCAAAACAAATTTTTTTTATAGTTTACTATATTTGCTCTTACCAATACAGAAGTATAAAACCAGCAAAATCAAAGTCACTTCTCACTTATTCCAAAATTGCTCAAAACAACTTCCTGTTTTAGAATTTGTTTAACTCTTTCTTATTAAGTTTCAGTTCTACTGCACAATGGAACATTGGTAAAAACAGAACCATAAAGGGCGTAAACTCCTCTCAATCAGGTTCCCAGCATTTATGACCTTTTCCACTCGTCCTATTACATATTAATAATTTCGAAAAGAATTTAAATAAATTTTGTCCAGCCAACTTATGAGCACCAACAAGATGTCTAACATTTCTAGCCAGTTTTTTTATGGAGTTGTGCATAGCTATCATCCATACATCTTTTTCTCATAAGAACTGAACTCTTTACAAATCCTTTTACTTTCCTTACCATTACTAATGTTTTATTGTTATCGATTTTTTATATACTTCCATTTATCATTCGCACTCTTGCTTCTCTATTAACAACACCCTGGTTTCCGTAGTCTACACTGCCTCAACAAACTTTTTTTTTTTCAAACAGTTCTTTGAGTACTCTTTGATCCTATCCATTACACCCTTTCTTCTTCCCACTTGCATGTCTTACTTTTAAACTATTTTGTATTCCTCTCTTAATTTTTTTTAAATTTTTGTTCAGTTGTGATATTCGCACTGTTTTCTCCAGCTGCTACAACTCTTCCAAAACTATTTGCAACATTCTTTGGACCCTTTCAGTATCATTCTCTGGTGAAACCACTTCAGAAAAAGTAGAATCAGCAGCAGGGAGGAGTAAAACCGAGCAAGGTAAATAGAACAGCCAGAGTTGTGCTGACAGTTCTATCACCCAGTCATTACTGACTACACTGAAGATGACACTGGATTTATTACAGGATCCCTAACTATCTTATAAATATTGCACTGATAACAATACACTGCAAATGTGCCAAGAATTTAACATACAAAACATAGAAGCTAGTTCCAAAATACAAATACCCTTCAATTTTCAGAGCACTTTATTTTGCGAGACTAAAATTTGCTCGCAATACAAATTTCTTAGGGAGAAAGTTTAGGTTTAAGTCAGAATTAGCTCATTACTGAGTTATTGGTTCAGTAAAAGAAAATTCTGACTTAAATTTTGAAATTTAAATATATTGCCTCTTAAGGCTGGTTGCATAAAAGGAAGCTTAACTAAAGGTTAAAAAGTCTATTGCTAACCAAAGACTTGGTTGTTGAATAACTTTTTAACTTGGTAGTTACAAATTAGTCAAATACAATTTTATGTCAAAGTTGGCAAAAAATCTACATCTACATCTTTCACCGCAATCAACTTTTAATCTTTGGCAGGGAGTGCATTCACCAACTCGTATATGATTCCATTCCCGAATTGTCAGAGGTAAAAAAAATACCACAAATACCCATCCGTCCTACACCTAAAAACCCCCTCCCCCTTATCTTATTTACATGATCGTTTCTACCTAGATATGTAGCTGTTCGGATTTTATGACAATTGACCGTCAATGATTTGTTTAAACCTTTTCATCCTATTTTCANCTAATGAAACCTAATTTAGCTGATNCAACATTTCAGATATGCTACCGTATCTAATCATCATAACGACCCATCACAAACCTTGCTGCCTTGCGCTGTACCCATCAATGTAGTTTATTAAACCTACTAGGCGAGGGTCCCAAACACAACTACAGTATTGTAATATTGGTAATACTAATTAATGCATTGTGTGCGATTTGCTTAACTTTTAAAGAACTTTTCTTCAACGTCCTTTGAATAAATCTTAAATTTCATAACGCTTTTCCTACAATATAGTTGACGTGTGAATTGCACGACAGATCCTCGCACAATAATACTCCTAAATATTTGTATTCATTAAATATGCCTAATGCTGTACCACCTAGTTTATAGTTGGTCTGAATTTTCTGCCGACGCTTTGTAACACGCATAACCGAGCATTTCTTAGGATTTAGTTTTAATTGACATAAATTACACCATTCCTAAACAGAGTTCAGAGATTCTTATAATTCCTCACCATCTTCTGTACTATTTATTTCCCTATATATGATGGTATAGTATGCAAATAATCGAATAGAGGACCGGATGTTCGCAGGTACATCATTAATGTAAAGTAAAAATAATTGAGATAAACAAATTATAATTGGAAAGAATTGGTTTGTTTACATTTTTTCACTGCATAAAGCAGCCAGCATTGACGAGTGCCAGTCAATCCAGCCACTACCTTGAAGGCAAGAAATTATGAACACTGTGTTACCCAGACCTTTACCCAAAGGAAATGTAATCTGAGCTACCTTGAACCTACTGTGAATAAAAGAAAGCACTATTATCATGTCAATTATATCTTAAATAAAGCATAGTCATATAATTGCAACACAACTACTTTGATGTTTCTTACAAGGATATTCCATTTCAAAATAATGTAGCCCTCAAATATTAGGTTATTGTCCAAAGCTGCGACAATTTATGTAAAGCAAATTTACAGAAACTGTTATAATTACTACAAAACTTATTTAGTCTCCTGGGTACGATGACATCTGCTGCAGTAACTAGATTACACAAATGAAGTTCTCTTCAAGAGAATAGCACTGTAACAGTGGCAAATGCAGCACTGGTGGAAGATCTGAAGGTTTATTAGTTTTTATTCAGTAATTGTGCATTTTCCATCTCATTTTATTTATTTTTAACCAAGAAGTAAATAACTAAATTTATTTTTAAAAAAGATTTTAAAAAAAACACGTTTTTAAAACGGACTAAAAAGTATAAAATAATATCTCCTAGATCTATACAGATTTATAA